>JAJHPC010000018.1:5960979-6245979 GCA_024447665.1 Juncus inflexus
ATAATTATAATTCAAAACATGCTAAAAATCATATTTTTAGCCATAAATTATATTTTAGCTCCATTGTTACCCTTTTTTATTAAATACATAATATTTTTAACCTTTTTATATTATTTTTATCTTTATTATTAGATTATTAAGCTTAAAACACGTGTGTAAACACACGTCAGAAATATTATATTTTGCTTAAAAATTTAAGTGAAAAAATATGCTATAAAATTATAGCATGTAATTAGAAAATAAAATTGAGTTCTTAATATATAGGTATGTTCCATCATTTTTTTATAATAGAAGGATAAAAACTATTCTATTGATTGTCATTTAAGAAGCAGTTAGCACCGATAATCAAAATTGCTGCAAAAAAATAAATTAATGTAAATAGAGTCTGCCTAAACAAAAATTTTACTTTGCATTAATGATGACATGACATTTGATGCGACACATCTCAGATAATCATGATACATTTTCAGCAATAAAAAATGTCTAGAAGAACTTAAAACCACATAGAACTAGTAATACCATTTGTTTTTCCCATTATCACCGGTAACTTGATGGCATCACCATTGCTATGGGGCATCTGTGGGGCAGGAAAGATTTTTTCTTGTTTATTAGAACAGAACTTTATGGGCTTGTTTGGATGTGTATTTTTTTTTAGTATAGTATTAGTATATTTCCTAGGGATTAGGATTTGTAAAATCCAAATACTAGAAGATTTCAAACTATAGGTTGTATTCAAAAGTGGTGTATTTGGATACAAATTAGTAAATTTGTAAGAATTTATTTATATGATTTTTTTATAATTATAATAGTATATCATATATAATGTAATATAATATTTGAATTTGTTTATATGAGTTTTGTATTTCTTAATTTCAAGTGTCATTGTCATCAATTATTGAGATTTGTATTTTTAATTTTCTTAATACATTATGATACAATTTCAATTATTACAAGTTAAATTTACAAAAAAAAAAATAACATATATGAAGTTAAAAAAAAATAACATGCATAAGAAATTGAACAAAATATTATTGAACAAAATTAAAATTGTATTATATCATTGAGCAAATATATAATACATATTATTCAAGAAGAGAATCTGGTGAGAATGGAAAAAAATGGATTTAAATGAGGAGAGGACGGGGAAAGAGTGACATGCTTTACTAAGGTCTCGTTTGGTAACGTTGTCGTTTTCTGTTTTTTCCAGAAAAAAAACAAAACGTATTTGGTCACTCAACTTTCAAAAATTATCAAATATTTCACTCAACTTTCAATTGTCCCCTATAGGTCATTCAACTTTCAAAAATAATCAAATAGGTCACTTAAATTTCAATTAACCAGGTGACCTATTTGTTCATTTTTTAAAAATTGAGTGACCTATAGGGGATAATTGAAAGTTCGATGACTTATTTGATAATTCTTGAAAGTTCGTGACATATGCGAGACAATTGAAAATTTAGTGACTTGTTTAGTCATTTTTGAAAGTTGAGTGACCTATGATGAAATTTATCCAAAGCTTTACTACACATCCAAACAAGCCCCGGGAGAAAAGAATAGTGATAATGAGTTGGTTTAGTTTGTTAGAACGTTCGCTCTATGAATATCACTATAGATCTATGTTGCGCGGACACTTCAAAAAACCGGCCATACCAGTGTCGGACACGGACACGTTTCGAACACGCCACGTGGCGTGTCTAAATATTTTAATATTAATTAATTTTTGGACATGGCGGGACACGGTTCGGACATGGCTAGGACACGGTTCGGACACAGCTGGACACGGTTTGGACACGGCTGGACACTTTTCGGACATAGTCCAGTATTTAAAAGTCCAATTTAAATCAATATTTTTTATATAATTATATATGTTTTCTCATTTTTTCTAAAAATATATTCTTTTTATTTTACTAACAATATTTTTTATATAGTTTTTTTCTAACAGCCATAACTTATAAGAACCAGATACTAGAGACGATATCTTTTATTTTCTTTTCTTCATGCATTTTCATAGGAAAAAATAATCTTTCTTATTGTTATCCTCTCGAATCTTTTCATTATCATATTTATTATTTTATATTTTTAGATATATAATTAATTATATTAAAATAATAATAAAATAATATGTATATATAACGTGTCGTATTCGATGCTTTTTCTAAAATTGCCATGTCTGTGTCGTGTCAGACACGACACCCGTGTCCGTGTCCGTGCAACATAGCTATAGATAGATAGCCCAGATAGTTCAACAGATTTGATGTAACCTTCTTCACGTGGATTTAATAATTTGGAATTTTGTTTGGTTAGTAGTTACACGAATACTTCAAAAATTCAGCCACATTGTATGAGATACCGATACCCGTATTGGATACTCGGATACCATATCAGATACGCCACATGGCGTATTCTAATATTTTATTCCAAAATCATAACGGATACTTCACAGATACTTCCTGTATCCGTATTATTTCAAACGTATGAACATATATTCTTAAAACATATTACATATATAAAATCAATAAAATAAGATTAAGACATCTATTTACTTAACTAACAACAAAGAACAAATATTATGCATCAAGTTTTTTCTATAATAACAAAATTTTAATATCTCCTACATCAAATTATAATATATAAACATATATAAATTAGTTAAATATATAAGGTATAATTAATAAAATAATAAAATAATATTTAATTTGCCGTATCTGTATCCTATATTTTTCTGAGATTTGCTGTATCGCTATATCCGATACGATATCATTATCTGTATCCATGAAACATAGGTTCGCAGAGACATAAAATGTTTTGTGCTAGAAAATGTGATTCTGTGTTTGATTATTGAAAAAAATTCTAGTGAGTAAAATTAGAGACAATTTTATTTGATTATTAGAATCAATTATTAAACTAGATTTTCATTAAAATAAAAAGTTGTTATAATATGGGATTACAACAAATTAACACCAATCGTCGACAAACATATAACCTCTGCTTTCTCGCTTCAGGTGATGCCTTAATCCAGTCAGAAGCCATCGCCTTGGCTTCTTATTATTTTAAATATTTTGAGTTTTTTTAAATATTCAAAATTATTAGGACAATTAGTAAAATTCATGTATGAAATATGAGGTTATTTTGCTAAAGAAAAATGTCTTCTCATCACCTCTTTACTATTGTTCTTGTAATCACCCTGCATGAATAAAACATTACTAAGCTGATGAAAAACAACGCGGGCATAGAATTAATGAAATATTCAAAATAAGTAAGTAGACAAATGAAAGAAAAAAAAAGAAACAATCAGCGCTAAATCTCTATTAAACCCCTCAAATAAAATCAAACATGATAATTTACATATCTTGCAGTGCTAATCAATGCGTGTGCACCAACTGCACTAATTTACATCATCTTACAAATTATCAATTCTGATCCAACGAAATTCAACCCTCACTTTCCGGGCACAAAGTTAGTGGCGAAAGCACACGCATTGTTGTTGACCGGATCCGCAAGGTGGTCTGCCAAGCTCTCCAAAGGCCCCTTTCCAGTCACTATGGCCTGAACAAAGAACCCAAACATGGAAAACATGCAAGTCTTCCGTTCTTGATCTCTTTAACCTTTAGCTCTGCAAACGCCTCAGGGTCGTCAGCAAGACCCAATGGGTCAAAACTGCCACCTGGGTAAAGCGGATCTACAACCTCACCGAGAGGACCGCCAGCAACACGGTAGCCCTCAACGGCACCCATTAGGATGACTTGACAAGCCCAAATTGCCAAAATGCTCTGTGCATGAATCAAGCTTGAGTTGCCCAAGTAGTCGAGTCCTCCTTCTGAGAAGATCTGTGATCCAGCCTTGAACCAAACAGCCTCACCAAATTTGACACCGTTACGGGCTAAGAGTTCGGGGAAGACGCAACCTAGTGCACCAAGCATAGCCCAACGGCAGTGGATGACCTACATTACATTCTCAAAGAATTAAAAGGTTGGATATTTGTTGATAAATATGATCAATATACAAGATAAACAAGTTTCCATATCCAATATTTTCAATTTTGCATATATTCTGAATAACTTGATTTAACTTATTTATCTGGTTATCATGTTACATAATTTCAAATCTTACCTCCGGTATGAAACATGATTTAAACCTGGTTCATGGTTAACATATTAAAAATACTAAACGGAATGCACTACATAAGACCTGAAACAGAATTGTAAATCATATATTTCTTATCTAAAATGGAATTTGGAGCTTTAAGCCGGATTACTGAGAAATAAGTTGAAAGCCAGAGCTTGAAAATTGGGAGGCTTAGATTTGGAAATTTACCTATTTGATAATATCAATTATCAATTGGTTCTTTAGACAGTAATTTAGTGATCTCAGATTTAGTCACCAATGATGCTCATTTATTATGTTAGAGATATTTACAGTTAGCATGTTATGTTTGTAGTTAAGATAATATAGAATTAAAACATACCTCAAGCTCACGATTCTTGGCGAATGTCTCACGGTCGGCAGATAGACCAGCAGTGTCCCACCCATAGTCACCAGGAAACTCACCGGTTAAGTAAGATGGTGGCTGGCCAGAGAGTGGGCCCAAGTACAAAGCACGGTCTGGACCATACCACGGACTGCCAGACGAAACAGGCTTCGCTTTGGCAGCTGTCTTGCGCATCGTTACACGAGCCTCAAAAATGTTTTCTGGAGTAAGTTTTACCGCCTTTCCGGAGAAGGAAGATGAGAGAGCCATTCTGCTGGTTGCCATTGGTTGTAGCTCGAAAAACCTTTGCTTATTGATGATGAGTTGATGAAGAAAATGAATGTGAAGGTTTATATATAGGTAGGGAGGAAGTTTGTGAATAGGTTACGTGGAAATATTTGGGCCACTATTATGTTGGATAGTTATGGGGTATGGTTGCAATCTATTTTTGTGAGTGCTGATTGGAGATGTGGAGCTATACGTATCTTATTTTTGCACAAAGAATAAAAATAGAAGTTCATACAGACGATAATCAAGGATTTCGATTACAACAATTAGTAACGACCACAGCGGTTCTGTTTCCCGCATAATTTTTTTATTTATTTTAAGAAGTAGGGTCCTACATCCTCATATATTGATACGGTAGAGTATTTTCAAGAGTGACTTACAAGGAAACTAAAGAGAAGTTAAAAAATTAAAAAAAATTAAAAAATAAAGAAATAAAAGATATTTACAAAAAAAATTTGAGAAAATTTGGAGAGGGTTGGAATCCCCCATCCAAATGTTGATTTTTTATATATTTCGTAAATTATTTTACATCTATTTTTATAGAATTAACAAAAGAAAAAGAAACACAAAACTATCTGTAAAAAAAACCTAACTACCCTAACTACAAATGAGGTGTAAAATCTAAACAGGCCCAATAATCATGGCCCAAAAGAATGAGTAGTTGCTTGATTTTTTGCAATCCTGGTTTGATACACGTGTAGACTAACTTAAACACACGCCGCTCTTCCTTTCTCCTTCTCTAATCTAATCCATACATGCTCTTGTTCTGTCTTTTGTTCTTCCTTTTAATACTCTCTCGTTAAAATCATCATTACTCTTCTTCTACAAACTCGACATTTTCAAGCTCCATCTCTCTAATCAAGCTCAATTCTTCCATAATCTCATCAATTAAAACTGAACTTCTTTTCTCTACCTCAAAAAATACCCGTCTGCATTGCTCTCTTCATATCGCGAATAAGAAGATAGCGGTTTTCTGTTTTACTGCAGAGCTTCCCCTCTTCCTCAGTAACAATGGCACCACATCTGACAGAGACCTTCGTTGTTCTGTCAGATTGGAGTTTGTAGTGTTATTTGTGAATTGTTTAACTCTTATATCGAAGTGTGTAGCACGCCACACGGCTTGATACTTAAGCGAGTAGGTGAAGAACAGAGAGAAGAAATCGAAAGCCAGACCCGCGATCAACATTTGGACCGATGAGGCAAGAGAATAGCCAGGACGTCCGAGGGGAGTAAGGAAGCACAGATCTTAAAGGGCTTGTACTCTGGTCGGGTATCCCGGGAGTGCCAGCACAGTGATTCACTACGAGAGTCGGCTTCATGATACCAGGGCGGATCCTCCTCCTCATCATTAATAAGAAGGACAAGGGGAGGCAACAGAAGGAAGTGCCGAGGAGATAGACGAAACCACCAAGTCCTATACCACTCTCTACTCAGACAATCTCTCGATCACCCCCCTGCACGAGCACTAATAATGCGAGTGCATGATCTTTCACGTTATTTTATTTTATTTTATTTACTCTTTCTAGCCCAACCAACCAACCATTATATTAGGTTTAGATTATCAACCGGTAGCTAGTCCAGTACTCCACCTTTGGCAGCCTCCCTGTGGATCGACACCCTAGTTTTACTACATCGCAAGGTCGTGTTGGCGACCAACAAAGTGAAACTAAGGTTCTAAATTTGAATAGGGAACCGCTACTTAGTATCTATAAACACCACCAAGCAGCCTTTTCTTGCGCCGTTGCCGGGGAGGCACGAATATTGAAAATCTAACTTTCTGGTAGATTCACAAACGAAGTCACATTCCTCCGAAATGTGATTCACTGTTTCCTCGCTTGCACAACACAGGTAACACCAATTTGCTAAGCTAAATCCCCTCTTGCAAATGTTATCTTGGGTCATGATCTTGTTTTGTCGACTTGTCCAGAGAAACACCTGGATTTTTAAAGGAATTTTTATTCTCTAAATATTTTTTAAGTTTGAAATTTCTAAATCCCCCGTACTAAGAGTTTGATACGCGCTTTTTACTGAGAAAACTCCTTTTGAATTCAATTTCCAAATGATTCGATCTTTCCCTTGATTTAAACTCGTGTTTCCTAGAATTGTTTTCATTTCTTCTAGTTCCTGCCTTGGCTCTAATGCTAGCAGGTCCTTGAAGCACTCTTCTAGTTATGGGATTAATTTAAAAGAGGACAGGGTTCCTTCTCTCGTCTCTGCATACGAGTATAGAGATGGAAACTGTAGGTTTAGTGGGCCTTTACACCAGTCACTCTCTCAGAAGTTGATTATTTTCCCCGATCCAACCTTAAACTCTGTATTTTGAAAGAAAAACTCCAACTGGTCCTTCACTCCATTCCAGAAGTAAGAGCAGTTCTTTAATTTGATATCATGTAATCCCTCTTATTCTGATTTTGAAACTAATAGTCTCCAATTCAACCCTTCATTTTTGGTATAGTATTTCCACAACCACTTCATCATCATTACATCATTGAATAGTTTTAAATTCATCACCGCTAATTCTCCAATCTCTTTTGGCTTGCATACACTATCCCAAGCCACCAGATTACTACCCGAATTATGTGTAACTTTTCTCAAAAAGTTTCTTCTCACTCTATCCATCTCATTTATAGCCCATTGCGGGAACTTGAACTCAGAAGAGTAGTATGTTGGGAAAACAGATAGAATAGAATTTAATAAAACCAATCTCCCCCTTTTACTTAATAACACCCCCTATCATCCCTTGAGCTTTTTATGGAATTTTTCTATAATGGATATATAGTCTTCTCTTGAGGGTTTATTGAAATGCAAGGAGTATCCCAAATATTTTAGGGGTAGTGTGGTGTGTTGGCAACCTACTTCTTAACCCAATTCTTGTAAATTAGAGCATCCTTGTGGCAACACCACAAACTCAGATTTTTCATAACTGATTGTGAGGCCCGAGCTGTTGCTAAATGAATCCAGCACACATTTTAGCTTCCTGACTTGGATAAGGTATGGTTTAACGAGAAAGATAGAGTTGTCTGCATAAAAGAGACATAAATTAGTATTAGCAAGAGGTTTCTCAATAAAGTTTTGAGATCCTAAAAACTCAAGCATTCGTACCAGTATATCAACCACAAGGATAAATAAGTGGGTCCCCTTGTCGGACATATGAGAAATAAAATAACATAAATGATAAATGCATAAAAAATAAAAAATAAAAAATAAAAAATAATAACCAACTAAACAATTTGGATAATTAATTTATGATCTCAATTTATATTTGCATTAAGATTTATAAGATTAAAAGGTCATCCCTTTTTTTATTCTCTTGGAGTTTATGTTGTTATCCCTTCACATATTATATTAAAAAAAATAAAGTATTATTAAGGCATAGACGAAAGAGACCAAGCAAAAATTAAAATGCAAGATAATTTATTTAAAGTATTTCGTTGAAACTATATAAGATTTATTTATAGATGATTAACTTTAAAAAAAATAAAAAATAATAATTATTTTTCACATGATTAAAAAAAAGAAATATGATATTATATATATGGAAAAATAGGCATATTATACATAGAAAAATATAACATTACTCATTTTCTTATTATTTTTTATTTTTTTAGTTGTTAAAATAATATGGATTATGTATAAAATTGTTTACATATGTTATTCGAAATCCGTAATACTTAGTAATATAATATAGCTTTTAATACTCGATTTTTTTTACATGATACTCACGTAATTGGAGAGATAACACGAAACATTATCTAACTAATCATGTGATATTGTGATAATAATTTAAATGAAAACCTAAGATTTGAGAATTTTTTTGATATGACGGCCGGGAGAAAATTGATGATAGGACTCTTGAGAATGCTCAAAGAGAGATGAAAAATAAGGTAGAAGTTAATGAATGTATAATTTGTTTCCATATTCTTTTATATAGTTTATATTCACATTTTTAGCAACGAAAAAAATTAAGTTGGAACCATAATAATATGGAATTCAAAATCATGAGAAAATTCCAACAAATTTGTATTTGACGATTTTAACATGAAAAATAAAATAATTTATTAAAAATTATTATTTTTTGAAGAAAAAATTGTTTATGTTTTAATGAGTGAACTCTGCATATTCTATTTGTATTAATATTTGAACATCACTTTGGACCATGATTCATTGAAACCATCTGATTAAGATCTGATGGGTAGAAACAAATTCAACGATTCTCACTAAATCGGGGATTAAACACAAAACACCAATTCAGTTAATCATATGATTATGTTTAAATCACACACATATTGCCGCAAAATGTCAATTAATTTGAGAAAATTAAAGGTTAAGAATTAATAAAATTTTTGATCGAAGGGTCGAAATAAAAGTTATGATGTGGCTCTATGAGGGGGCTTAAAAGTTGGTAAAAAATATGGGGTTGGAGTTAATTTTTAAGTAAATTAAAAGATAAGAGAGAAGTCCATTTTTAGCCCTCAACTAAACTAGTCTATTTTTTGTCCTTCAACTTTTTATTCGTCTATTTTTAACCCCTCAACTATATAATAAGTCTATTTTTGATTCACCATATGTTAAATGCTTTCATATCCATTAACTTAACACGTAAACGATGATTTGATATTTTACACATAAGCAATTTAGGAAAAATTCTTACCTTTCTAATAAAAATAGCGTTTCAATAAAACATATTTTATATATTTTTTACAAATTTAGTAAATAAAGAAAATTTTCAAGATGCATTTATTAAATTTTTATGGTGAAAATTTTCTTCATTTATTAAAGTTTTTATAAAAATATAAGAAATGTTTAACCAAAGATTTATCTCCCTTTCCTCTCTCCAATGTCTTCATGATTTGATCGACATATATAATCAAAGATTTTTTTTTCTTTTTTTGACACGAAGTCAGAATTTAATATGGGAGAAAAATATATTCAAGAGAAGAATCAACTATTGCAATTGATTTTTGAAATAATTATATCTGAAGAAAAAAATTTAATAAGGGGAATATATTATATTTATATGTAAAATAATGTTGTGTGAAATGGGTGACGAAATGAGGATTGGAGTTTAAGCGTTATTTAAGCGGGTGATGCAAATATTTTCTCAAAGATAATATGTATATTTGCTAGTGAAGAAGATATGAGACGACATTTTGGTCATATTATATAAAATTTAATGGATTTGGATATATTTGATATTTTTGGTGTTTTAAATGGATAAATTTGATAAGTTTTGTGTTTTGTAATGGTAAGTATGATATCTAAGTTTTAATATAAATATGATATTTTGAAGAGCAACGGGTAAAGAGCCGTCAGCTCTTTCAATAAATGCCAAGAATTGGCGATTTGAAAGGCGAACTTGTCCTTTTCTTCAGCAAATAAATCTCTAGTCAAACAAGGCAAAGAGACCTCTAATACATGGATTCAGAATCAATACAGCATACAAAAAAGCTTTCTTCTCCCTTAGCACCATCTCTCCAAATAACATTTCTCATCCCAAGCATCAAATTGAAGCAATAAAACTAACCAAAACAAGCTAAAGACCCTGGCCTTATACAGCTAGCACCAACTTAAAATTGCAACAAAACAAAAAACGAAACACAAAGTATGGTGAGAAAGATCCTCACTCTTCTATATGAAGATTGGTTTTGTTTCAAGCTCAAAAGGAGAAAGAAAAAAAAGATACTATTTCTCTAAAAAATTACAAACCAAATTCATCCATCAAATGATGAAAGGCATATAATGCTTCACACCAGCTGACCTTGCTTTTCCAGTTTTTTTCACAACAACCAACACTTCTCACAATACAAAATCTTCCCTCCTCCATCAAATATCAGTTCACCTCATCCCCTCCTACAAAAAGCCTTCAAATACCACTCGTTTTCCCTCCTCTTCACACCACTTTCATTATTCCACTCAAAAGACGACTGCCTCCAAACTTCCTCAGCCCTCCATGTCTCAATATAGCTCTGCCTCAAGGCATGCCTCTTTAGTGGTGTGATCTGTGCCATGAATATGTCACTATCCAACCAAAGGTGCTCACCATTTTTTCTATCTCAGATCACACCTATAAGCCAAAGCGTCCTACATGAAAAAATGGTGATCACCTTTGGAAATCCAAGGCACCGTGGCCCATTGTCAGATATTGAATCCAAAGAATGTTCAAAAGGAACTCAAAAATAAAAGGGTAGGGTTAATTCGTTTTCTTTCTATAATTAGAAAACTTCTCGCCACTCTGTGGTCTTTAGTGGTCCAGTTTAAGTGGAACTAGAATAATGCTCGCGCTTTGCAGCGAGTATTTCAATTTTAATAGTTATTTCAATCTAATGATGCATAACTTTCAATTATGAAAATTCAAAATCAAAGTTTGTGAAGCAATAGCATATAAATAAATACATGAGAATTTAAAATTATTGTCTTTGATTTTCTTATGTCATTACGTCTTGACATATTATATTAGAAAAATAAATTAAGTACTAATCAGACTTAGATGAATGAGATAAAAATAAAATAAAATGCAAGATAATTTATTTCGAAGATTTTATTCGAAAATACATAAGATTAAATTATAGATTATTAACTTTAAAAAAAAATGAAAAATAATAATTATATTTAATGTTTTATATATGGGAAATATATGTATACTACATAGGAAAATGTAGCACTGCACATTTTCTTAAATTTTGTTTGAGATTATAGTTCTCACATAACGGAGATATAATACTGAACATTAATATAATTAATCATGTGATATTATAATAGTAATTCAAATTGAAAGCTAAGATTTGATAAATCTTTTGATTCGACAGCGGAGAGAAAATTGATAATAGTTCTCTTGAGAATTTTCTAAGGGGTAAAGAATATAATAAGAATAAATGAGCTTATCATTTTATTACATGTTATTTTATATAGTCTTTATTCACATATTTTATCAAGAAAAAATAAATCTGGAATCAAAACAATATGGTTTTATGTGATATTGTGGTAAACATTTAAATGAAAAGCTAAAATTTCAAAAAAATTTAATCTAACGGGCGAGATAAATTTGACAATAGGTCTCTTGAGAATGCTCAAAGAGAGATGAAAAATAAGATATAAGGTATGAATTAATGAGCATATTATTTTTGTACATCTTCATTTATATAGTCTATATTCACATATTTTAGCAAGAAATAAATTGGAATAACTTTTAAAAAATGAAAAATAGTAATTATATTTAATATTATATATATGGGAAAAATATGTATACTACATAGGAAAATGTAACACTTGCTTATTTTCTTAAAAAAATTGCCGTCGCTATTTTTCTTATTTTTTTTAGATGTTAAAATTGTAGGATTATACATATGTTATTGTGAAACATGTAATACATTAATTAATATAATATAGTTTTCAATATTCTAAAATTTTGTTTGAGATGATAGTTCTCACATAATGGAGATATAATACTGAATATTAATATAATTAATCATGTGATATTATAATAGTAATTCAAATTAAAAGCTAAGATTTGATAAATTTTTTGATTCAACGGTGGATAGAAAATTGATAATAGTTCTCTTGAGAATTTTCAATGGGGTAAAAGAATATGATAAGAATAAATGACTTTATTATTTTATTACATGTTATTTTATATAGTCTATATTCACATATTTTATCAAGAAAAAATGAAACTGGAATCATAAGAATATGACTTTATGTGATATTGTAGTAATAATTTAAATGAAACGCTAAAATTTCAAAAAAATTGATCCAACGGACAAGATAAATTTGACAATAGGTCTCTTGAGAATGCTCAAAGAGAGATGAAAAATAAGGCATAAGGTATAAATTAATGAGCATATTATTTTTGTACATCTTCATTTATATAGTCATTCACATATTTTAACAAGAACTAAATTGGAACTATAACAATATGGAACTCAAAATAAAGAGAAAAAATTTATTTATATTTTAATGAGTAAACTCTTCATTAACTATCGATACATGTGATATTGTGGTAATAATTTAAATGAAAAACTAAGATTTCAAAAAAATTGATCCAACGGCCGAGATAAAATTGACAATAGTCTCTTGAGAATGCTCAAAAGAGATGAAAAATAAGGTATAAAATATAAGTTAATGAGCATAGAAGTTTTGTACATTTTCTTTTATATAGTATATATTCACATATTTTAGCAAGAACGTTTTTTTGGAATCATAACAATATGGAACTCAAAATAAACAAAAAATTCCAACAAATTTATATTTGATGATTTTAAAATTAGAAATAAAATATTTCATTAAGAATTATAATTTTTTAAAGAAGAAAAGAAAAATTATTTATATTTTAATGAGTGAACTATTCATTAACTATTGTTATTAATAATTGAACATAACTTTGCACATGATTCATTGAAACCATCTGATTAAAATCTGATGGTCACAAGTAAAACTCACAACGGTTCTCACTATATCGGGTATGGAACACAAAACACCAATTCAGTCAATCATATGCTTATGTTTTAATAACTACAAAAATGTTAACATAAAATATCAATAAATTTGTGAAAATGAATGACGAAAAAGTGATGAATGACTAAAATGAATGGCTAAAAAAATTGATCAAACGGTCGAGATAAAAGTGATGATGTGGCTTTTTGAGGCGGCTCAAAAGTATATGAAAAATAAGGGATTGGTGTTAATTTTGGTCCCTCTTCACTTTATAATTATTTAGTTTCCAATTGTTAATTCCTAATTTTTCCCGATCTTTACTTTTCTATTTGGGTATTGTTTGGTGGAGAAGCTCATGATTTTAGGATTTATTGGATTCTGAACAATTTTTTTGAATTGAAAATGCCGCATTTGAATTTCATCAATACTTCCACTCAGCAATTAATTTTGTCCTTATTTATTTCCCTAAACAATCAATTTTGTCATTTTTTATTTCCCTAAAAAATGACGCTATTGATCAAGACAAATTATTATTAGGGAAATTAGATATCACAACGGCTTTGATAACGACCCGGGCGCGACGTGCTTATGGGCCGTCGGCGCCTCCTCCAGATTATTCCCGTTGCACTTTTCTTCTCCTACACGACGGGTCTGGTATATACAGTTTATCAGCTGAAGATATTGTTTTATATATATATTGTTTTGTCTGAATCATATATTGTTGTATTATTTGTATATACTGTTATTTTATATCTCGTAACACACATATATATATAGTGTTATATCACATCTTTATACCGATATAGATATATATATATATATATATATATATATATATATATATATATATATATGAGGATGACTAAATAACTTGTACAAGCAAAGTTCGGATTTTGCTTATGACCAAAATACTACATATATCATCAAAAATTCAAATTTCAACCGTACGGATGGAATATATATGTTTTGAATATATTGTAGATTAATTTTCACAAGAATTGGAATATTATATCATTACCATCATATATTATCAAAATTCATCAAAATATATATAATACATATTATATATATTTTGATGAATATTGATGATACATGATGGCAATGATATAATATTCTGATTTTTGTGAAAATTAATCTACATCATATTCAAAACATATATATTCCATCCGTACGGTTGAAATTTGAATTTTTGATGAATTTTGGTCACAACCAAAATTACAAGCAAAATCCAGACTTTGCTTATACAAGTTGTTTAGTCATCTTATGTATATATATATATATATATATATATATATACACACGTAAGAAAATGAAAATTTTACTTACGGTCCAAAAAATTACACATATCATCAAAAATTCAAATTTCAACCGTACGGATGGAATATATATGTTTTGAATATGTTGTAGATTAATTTTCACAAGAATCGGAATATTATATCGTTGCCATCATGTATCATCAAAATTCATCACTAATTATATATATATATATATATATATATATATATATATATATATATTCTAATTATATATATTTTGATGATACATGATGGCAACGATATAATATTCCGATTCTTGTGAAAATTAATCTACAACATACTCAAAACCTATATATTCCATCCGTACGGTTGAAATTTGAATTTTTGATGATACGTGTAATTTTTCGGACCGTAAGCAAAATTTTTATTTTGCTTACGTATGCTATTTAGCCATACTATATATATATATACATATGTTTGAATTATATATTGTTATATCATTATCTATATATTGTTTTCGTCGTCGCACCTCTGCTTTCATATCTCAGCAGCCAGCTTCATCCCGTCGTGCTGCCATCGTCGCCTGCGCAGGTGGAAGTCGCCAGTTGGAGATCTGTTGTGTTTTGGTTGACGTGGCGTCTGTCACGTTAACAGTCGCACACGGGCCATTACCATACCCGTCGCGCAATATCATATCCCTTAATAATAATAATAATAATAATAATAATAATAATAATAATAATAATAATAATAATAATAATAATAATAATAATAATAATAACAACAACAACATTTTATACAATACAAATACAACGAAAACGTCCCACAGGCACAAAGCAACGAAAACATGTCATAGGTCAAAATCCTAAATTATATAGCTAGGGATATCAACGGCTCAGATAATAGTTATATCCTATGTTGCATGGATACAGATACGAGTATCGTATTCGATACGATATGGATACGGTGATACGGCAGGTCTTAAAAACTCTAGGATATGGATACGGCATTTCGTATATTATTTTATTTTATTATTTATCAATTATATTTTATAAATTTAATTAATTTTATATATATATATATATATATATATATATATATATATATATATATATATATATATATATATATATATATATATATATATATATATATATATATATATATATATATATATATATATATATATATATATATATATATATATATTAGATTTTGATGTAGGAGATAGTAAAAACTTGTTATTATAGAAATATCTTAATGTAGAATATTTATTTGTTATAGTTAATTAAATAATTAGATGTATAATCTCATTTTATTGATTTTATATACGTAATCATATATTTTAAGAATAAATATTCTTGCGTTGGAAGTATCCGATGCGGATACGGGAAGTATCTGTGAAGTATCTGGTATTATTTTGGAATAAAATATTATGATACGCCACGTGGTGTGTCCGATACGGTATCCAAGCATCCAATACGGGTATAAGCATCCGATACGATAGAGCTTGATTTTTGAAGTATCCACGCAACATAGGTTATATCAGATGCATATTCGTATTGTTTTTCGGATATGGATACGTATTTGGATCCCTTCTCCGGATTCGGATACATAGTTCAGTTATTAAACGATTATGGATATAGTTCAGATATTCTGGATATGGATATAAATGGACGAATGAAAAATTGAGGTGCTGAAAAAAGGCTAATTGAATAGTTCAAGGTTCAAAAATGGATTTTTCTCTTTTGTATATTGATAATTGTTAATTAAGAGTTTAGTAATAATTAAAAAAAATATTGAATGGAGAAGACTATTTTCTCCAACCTTCATTTTTTTACTTCAATGAAATTTGAATCCATAATATAAGATTTATTATGGGCTCATTAATTAATAATTAAAATGGTTGTACAAACTACTTTATTATTTTGTATAGACTATATAGTATAAGAGCATATTTGAGTTGGAATCTCGTCATGATCCTATTTTTCATTTCATGATAGAGGAACCCAAAATACCCTTAAAAAACAAGCACTTTTCTTTAAATATTTCATGTGAAGAATATATCTTCTGAAACTTTTTGAAAAATAATTTTCCTAAAATATTTTTTTGCGAATTTTGTTTCTCAATTCTTTTTGTAAAATTGTTTCTTAAAATATTTTGTGAAATTCCTTTTTTTTACTTTTCCAAGAAAATAAATGTTCAAAAAAAAGTTCCTAGAATTTAAAAAAAACTTTTTCCTAATATTTTGTGCTACAATATCCTAAAATGCTATGTAAATATTTAATTGTATGTTTCATGCCCACATATGTATTTAACAACCACTTAACTGATGAAAAGGCTTAACTATACAAAATACAAGATGTAAAAGATTTGATTGAACAAATTGAAAGAAAAATGAGCGAATTGAATATTGAGCAGGAGATAAAGAATAAAAAGTGGACTTTTCCCTAAATGAAATAGGAAGACTATTTAAGGAAAAAGTACAAATTTATGAAATCGCTAAAATTGGTAACAACCAATAAGTACCTCATAGCCTTCCTTTGCGTATACACATGATGAGACCTACCAGCATAGCCACAACAATTACTGAAGGAACAACGACAATAGTAATAACTATAATTTTCTTCTTTAGATTAGCTTCACATTTTGTTTGAGCGTCAAATCTACCATATATTATAATTTTCTAGTTAAAATTCTTCTGCAGATTTTTGAGGAAAATAATACAAAGCCAAAAAATTTAAGACTTCTTGTGAACCTCAGCACTAACGTTCCATTTTCTGTTTTTTTGCTTCAATGACTTTGGGACTTTATTCAAACAATTCCCTGTCAAGTTCCTGTAGACAAAGATATGGTACACTCAATGAATCCTCTCGGACTCTTGTATCTTTTGCCCCCTCAATTATTGATCTTTGTGCAATTACTTCTGAGTTATTTTTTGTTCATAACCCTTCAACAATTTAATCTTTTTCATTTGGCCCTTTCATCTACTAAAAGATGACTTGGCAGTTAAATGATGACATGTCATATTTATTATGAATATGACATGGCATATTTAAATGAGATATAATTTTAATTAAATAAATTAAAAAAATGCAATGTCACCATTTAATTATACATATAACATGGCACATTTCATTATACAATAACAGTATAACATCTCTATTGTTAATATATTTCATGTCTTTTCTAATTAAGATTGTGTAACATTTATATATGCCATGGCCATGCTTATTAGAAACCACATCATCATCTTTTATTGCCATATCACATATATGACATGTCATCATTTTTACTTATTTAATAAAAAAAATTCTCATTGAGATATGCCATGTTATTTAGTGAAATATTTTTAGGGAAAAAAAATGAACCGCCAAGAATCCTGACGAAAATACTAGTTAAAAATGTTATTGAGATATTTAGTGAAAATAACAATGTTTTAAAAATAGTATTTTTTTTTTTAGTTTTTCTTAAAATATTTTAATTAGGTTAAAAATACTGTTCCGTCAAGTTCTTTGGCGAAACATATTAAAATTTTAATTTTCAGAGTTAACTGCAAATTAGTAAGGAAATTTAGTAAAAAAAAAAAAAATGTTCCGCCGAACAGTGTGGCGGAACATTTTTTTTTTGTGCTAAATTTCCATGACTATTTAGGGGCAAAAAATATAAAATAGGCTGTTCCGCTAAAAAACTTGGTGGAACACGGAATTTTTTATTTTTTGGTTAACTTTCTTGCTAAATTTACAGTTAACGCTGAAAACTAAAATTTTAATATGTTCTGCCAATGAGCTTGACGGAATAATATTTTTTATCTAATTAAGATTGTTTAAGGCTGCTTAATGGCACGGAGCATGTTTGGCCAGGATACTTGGCGGAACAGCTTCAGTTCTGTCAGAAAGTCTAACCAAAATGCTAGATTATTAATTATTTTTAAAACGATATTATTTGATGAGTTATTTTTCGCACTAATCCTATTTGTATAAAAGATCCAAAAGACAATAAAGGATAGGAATTAGGAAGAACAAGATTCACAAAAAAACAAGAAGTAAATATATACTAACAATCATCTTCATTAGTTGCAACTTCTGTCTCTGTCACGATCGAATAAACCTCCACTGCGTTAAGTAAAGGTTCAGATGATGAGTCTGATGTTGCTTCAATCAGAACTTCGAAGGCTAGAGTTAGAGATGGTTCAGGAGTATACACTGTAGTAGATTGAGGGGTAGGCAGACTTATAGGACCAGCTAGCATAATATATCAACGTATACGTTGAATTTGCAGTTACCAGCAACCCCGCCAAAATGAAAGAATAAGTAGCGCTTGTCATTTTGAGGATACGCCCTCTTAAAGTAGATACTCCCTTTCGTGGTTGTTTTGTTTGAAGCAGCATGTTGCAATATGTAGGATGATACTTCAAACGTAGAGGCCTTCATGCTGGCGTCAGGAAAGTACCACTGTTGCCACTCTTGTACAAACCATGGTTTCCAGATCCGATCATACACATCCTCAGGCAATCTGTTTACCACAACATCAATCCTCGGTAGCATGAGTGAGACCATGCACCTTAATTATTGTTAGTTACATAACATTTTTTTAAAGTGCAAAGCTTACCTGATAGGCTGTGTGCTGTTAGCCAAGTAGGATCGCTCTCTCAATTTGAGAGACTGGGATGAATTTGCAGCCATATACATTGTCGAGTTCAGCTGTCTCATCTCTATTAAAGAGATAAAAGGAGTTTCAGAGTCAGTGTTTATGAGACAAATAGATGTGAAATTATTTGACACAACAGAAATCAGTGAGACAAATAGATGTGAAATTATTTGACACAACAGTAATCAGTTCATACAGGTATTGACCGAATGCATCGGTTATATTCACAGTGTCCCAAAAGTTGACCCCAATATGAAGGTCAAATAAAATGGGGCGGTTGATTCCCACGTTATTGAGGCCATCATAATTTCCATAAAGAAAACCAACCGTTAGAAGATACTTGTCAGATGGTACCGTTGGTTTTATGACGTAGCAATTACGACTTCCATTAGGGAAGCTCCTAAGACTTAAATATTGCTTATCCGTGGAAGGATTTTTTGTGTATATTTCCGAAATATTGTATATTTTCCCAGTTTCTACTAAAATTGGTCATCTGAAACATAGTTCATTCTTGTGGTGGCATCAATATAACTTTGGCCACACTACAACATGATTGGCTTACAGTGACATTATTATATGCCACAAAATGCATGTAAACTACTGTTATTTATATTTTGTGGCATTTGCCTTATAAACTGTTTCATGTAACGGGAGCATTTTTTTAAATGCTCAAGAATGACATAATGAATAGCATAACTAAGTCCCCTTAAAAAATTTGTATACACCAACTTTAGAAAAATGCTACATATATCAAAAAATTAAGCATTTACAAATGCCATAAATTGTCATCTCATTTACCATTAAATGCTCCATATTATGATAAAACGTCATTTTAAAATGCTACGTAACCGTTACCATTAAAAGGCGTTTTTTGTTTAATAAAGCATTTTAAAAAGCAGGACATTTCTAGAAGATGCACAAATCATATATATTTTATAATTATAAATGCCACCAAATATATAAATATATTAAACATCATAATACAAGAAATCAAATTCTAAAATTCAATAAATTTATATAATTTATATGATTATAAGATTACAAAATCCTAGACCAACATATCTTAAATCACCGTATCAAAATTATGTTCAAAATCATAATAATATCACATTCTAAAACTCCATAATAATAATAAAATGTAGAACCCTAAATCTTTGTACCAACACAATATGCAATATAATATCAATTCCTTCATACCCTAACCCCTCTTCGGGATTTGGTGTGGACATAGAATTCATCCACCTAATAATTAAAAATATTGTATTATTAAGAAGAGATCAAAATCTTAATTAGAGGTAATTAAAATTTACAAGAGAGAAAAATCTTACAAAGTATGGCCAAGCAACAGTCATTCCAATAACATCACCGATAGTTTTATAGTTCTTGTAAGACCTAACTATAGGTTTTTCGAGCACCTTGAGAACATCAAATAGCACGTCCCAAAACTCATTTCCTAACACCGTTTCACGAACAACACTAGTTGGATCTTTGCTAACAATAGATCCATCAACTAATCCATCAGGCCTTATAGTACTGCGAAGATGAACATGAGTTCTTGTCTAACCAACCACAAAGGCAAGAGTTATATTCATTCTCAATAATGTTTTTAACTTCATTGCAAATTAACCGACCCATTCTAGACATTAAAAAAAACAGCCCTTACATTTTGCAAAACAACCCTTCAATTTATAAACAACCCCTTGAATTTCAAAAAACAACACCTAATTCATTTATATACAACCCCTAATTTTGCAAACCAGACCTGCAATTTATAAAATAGCCCGTGCATATTTAAACACCAAGAAAACAAGAAATATTTTTTTACAACACAATCCCTAAATTTCACAAAGCAAACGAGAGTTGCATTTATTATTTGCATAATAAACCCAAGTCTTTTATAAACCAGCCCGTACATAATTTTCTTTTTTTTGCAAAAATAACCACTACATTTTGCAAAACAGCCCCTGCATATGTAAATACCAAGTAAACAAGAAAAATTAAATATTCATATTAATTCTAATCCTTATTCCAATTAATCAAAACACTCTAATATTAATATAATATATTACCACTTTTCTAACTTTTGCAAAACTCTTCCTACCGGCTATGCATTATCTTTTCTAACTTTTGTTGTGGACGACTATTTTTATTCTTCAAGGACCTCTCCTGATAAAAACAAGGAAAAAATTTGTGTTACACCTATGAACAACTAATAATTTATATAACTAAATATGATATAAAATAAATATCTTACCTTTCCTTCATCCGAACTCCAATACTTGACAAGAAACTTCCAATGATCTGAATGACTCTAGGATCACGATCAGCAAATCTATCAACGTCATTATCATGATCATAATGCTTCTTCTTCAATAGAGATCAGAAAAAACACTTCTAAACAAAAATTTAAGAATTAATTTTTGTATAATGCAAATTAATTTTGAATTTTTGAATTAAGTTTTTGATCAGACAAAACCTGAAAGGATTAAGAAAAAAAGTAATTCATATAATTGGTAAATCTTGCCCTAATTTGGCTCTGAAATTACATACTAACTCAAAATAAATATGTATTTGACAGAAAACCAAACTGGATTCTCTGTGAATCAGGAAACAACATGGTTGTTCTAGTAATTACTAACTTTAGTAATTCAAAAATAGTAAATATTAAATTTAAAACATGCTCATTACAACCCACTCCTCAAGAGAATAGAAATCAAAATTCACCTGCATTTCAACAGTAAATATTTAGTAATAGCTAATGAAAACACAAAGTAAAGAATATAATGGAATTCTTGACATTCAATAATGTTGGAATGTAGTTTCTCATGAGTAATATGTTATCTACGTAAAGCACCAGAAATAATACCGTGCTCCCGCTGAACTTCATGTAAACACAAGGCTCACCTTCACTTTTGGTAAAACCAAAACTTTTGATAACTTCATCAAACTGAAGGTTCCAACTTCGAGATGCCCGCTTCAATCCATAGATAGATTTTTGAAGCTTGTAGACCTTACCAGAATTCTTGGGATCGACAAGACCCTCGGGTTACATCATATGCACGTCGTCGGTTAGATTACCGTTTAGGAAAGCTGTTTTGACATCAATTTGTCATATTTCATAGTTATAATATACTGCTATAGCTAATAGAATTTTGATGGATTTAAGCATAGCTACAGGTGAGAAAATTTCGTCATAGTCAATACCACAAACTTGTTTAAAATCTTTCGCCACAAGCCTTGCTTTGTAGATTTGTACCTTTCCATCCACGTCGGTCTTCTTCTAAAAGACCCACTTACATCTGATGATCTTCAAGCCTTCGGATGGATCAATCAAATTCCAAACTTGATTGTCTTGCATGGATTGCATCTCGGCTCTCATGCCTTCTAACCATTTATGAGAGTCAGGACTCTTCATAACCTCTTGGTAGGGCGTGGGTTCTGTAGGATTAGTGCCCTAGGCCAAATGTATTTGTACTAGGAAATGGATTATGTATTAAGACATTATTATTTATTCAATAAAGGTTTTTTCTTATATATATGTGTGTATGGGTTGTGAATGTAAATTTCTTATATCAACCATGAATGCCACTTCGGGTTCACGTCATCAGAATAAGTGATTCTGATAGTAGAACTGTGAACCAACGAATGACATTCTAAACCGTCCCTAGTGATATGTGGGATGTTTATAGAGATAAATATACTTCAAGTAAGAAGCTACATATCTACACTAGTATATTCGCAGACCGGATGATCATGTTCTGTTGATCATGGACATAGCGATGTCAAGTTTGAAATATAGGTTTGTGTTAGAGAACACGTGCTGGACTGACCATACTATGAGAATATACATGACATATGTCATTAGTGATTCCCATATGAATAGTGTGCTTGTTCCTACGACCTGAGGTCACCATGGATTCCTGCATGTGGAACTGCATACTTTAATATGATCCTACGTCATCCGTGACGGGATGATTATTAAGGTCATCATTAGGTATGCACTGAATCATGACGAGGAATGTGAGTGACCAAGATGGGATTTGTTCCTCTCGACAAGAGGGAGATATCTCTGGGACCCCTGATGAACTAGGACTGAAGGAAATGCATGGCCATGCTCAAAATGGTTTAACATGTGTTGTTAATATTATTTTGTATTTACTTAGTCTAATTCTCGACCAAGAAAGAGACTTTCATCAAACTCAAGAATGACATATTACCGTTCCTTGTGATCAAGACGTATATTGTAGAACAAAAGGAATAAGCAAATATCTATTCAGATAGGTTTATGATCGCTGATCATTTCATTTAACATGGGTAGTCATGACATCAGTCTAGAGGTTACTCATGACTTACGATCTTTAGAAGATCGTTACCAGCGTTAAATGGAACCTATACGGTCACACAATGAACTCCATTCGTACAGAATAAAAATACCTCAATAACAGTTATACATGTGATGTATAAATGGGCGAAACAATAAATCAAATATTGGATATGTTCACACGCAGGAATTACTGTTCACGCGCAGGAATTATTGTTCACGCATTCGAACAGAACACATATGGTATGTGTTGATTTGCTTGGCGGACAAGCATCGTTTATATGGAAATGATGGTCCATTCGAAGCAGGAACTACTGTTCACGCGGCTGGCAGGATTTATTTTCTTAACGAAAGTTGTCATTCTTTCACCCCTCTCTCTAGTATAAATGAAGGGGTAGCCCCCTTCTATTTGACACACAATTTAGAAGTCTTAAAGGTCGTCTATTACATAGAAAAGAGAGAGAAAGTTCTGAGAGATTTTCGGAAAGTATTTCCGGACTTGTCTAGCCAAGTCCGGTTATTCCGTACGTTTGAAGTTCGCGTGGATACGAGTAGAAGTTCTCTATCTTGAGAACTTGCGAGCGATCGATCTTCATCCCTAGGAGAAGCAAGGAGGTCGTCAGTCGAGCTTCAGGAAGGAGAAGGTTGCAAGTCAGAAAAGTTCATACCTACATCCGTTCTTCGTCTCGCGGATCAGGAAGATCCGAGGTATAAATTTTAATAGTTAATCTCGTACTTTTATTCCCTTAACATAGATCTTAGGGCGGGTTAAATCCATAGGTTCCGCTGCGCATGTAACATACATGGCTGTGGATTTCCCAACAGTTTCATCAGAGCGTTCGTTAAGGAAATAATCGTCTGTTATGTATTTAAAATTTAGTAAATTCTAGTATAATAAATTTTAGGGTTTTGAAAATATTATTTCAAAACATCATGGAAATAGTTTCTAGTAATATAATATTGAATATTATTATTTTCTAAAGTTTCAGAAATTAGTTTTTTGAAATCTGTTTTGGAAACGGGACTAAAACAAAGGAAAAACGGATTTTCCAGCAGGTCTCCGTACCCAATGGAATAGTTCCGTTGAGAATGGAATAGTCCGTTGAGAACGGAGTAGAGCCGAAAATTCATGTTTTTGTCAACGACGGTTCCGTTGAGAACGGAATAGTTCCGTTCCCAACGGAATAAGGCTGACTTTGTGAGAAACCCAAATTTTTATTATACATGGAATTTAAATATACAAATATGGTATGAGCTTTAGATCTGTGATTGTTATGTGATATAATCTTGTGTGTGAATACTTGTAATTTTATTTAATATCTATGGCAACCAGTGAGTTGTCCAAAGTTGTAATTATGGCAACCTGTGAGTTGTCCAAATTTGTAAATTACCTTTTCTAGCAATATGATAGTTGTTAGGATAGATATTATTTCAAGACTTCGTGGCAAGAGATCTTGGGGCAATCTTCGGAAGATGGCATTGGATCTTCGCACACACAACGAAGGGTGTTTGTTGAAGATTACATATGCAATCTAGAGATAGATCTAGAATTAGGAACCTCATGATCGCTCGTGAGGATTAGGCTCATACCATATTTAACTATGATGTTTATATTTATAAATCTAAAATAAAATCCTTGAGAATGTTAAGTAAGGAAGTAACCCCCATGTCTCTGAACCCCTCGGTACTTAGACAGTCTTCCATGTGGGTCATGCCAAAGCTGAGATTAACACTAAACAATTTAAACCAAATGACTCAAGTACGACATACCTTTGGCACTGTCGCTTAGGCCATATAAATGAGAAACATATTTCTAAACTCCACTCTCATGGACTTTTAGAGTCATTTGATTTGGAATCATTTGAGACGTGCGAGTCTTGTTTACTTGGCAGGATGACTATGAAACCCTTCACAAAAGTTGGTGAAAGGGTCAATGACTTATTAGAGCTCATACATACTGATATATGTGGACCAATGAGTACGCCAGCTAGAGGTAGGTATCGGTACTTCATAACTCTTACGGACGACTTCAATAGATATGGTTATGTCTACCTAATAAAGCACAAGTCTGAATCCTTTGAAGTGTTCAAAGAATTTAAGAATGAAGTACAAAATCAACTTGGAAAGAAGATTAAAGTACTTCGATTTGATCGAGGAGGCGAATATCTGAGTCAGGAATTTGAGGATCATCTCAGAGAATGTGGAATAGTTTCACAACTGACTCCTCCAGGAACTCCTCAGTGGAATGGAGTGTCCGAAAGGAGGAATCGAACCTTATTGGATATGGTTCGATCGATGATAAGTCAAACGAGTCTTTCAATGTCTTTCTAGGATTACGCTCTTAAGACTGCTGCATTCATACCGAAAGTACGAACGCCTCTACTAGTATCCACACGAACATTCTTAAAACGGGAAGAAGAACAATACATATGCTAGTAACTTGTTCTCCTCTTGCATAAGAAAAACTCATTTTTCTCTTCTTATATTATCTCACAAAAGATGTATAATTCCTCTCATATAATCACGCTCTTTCATTTTTGTCATACAAAAAGAAAGCACCCTTTCATAATTTTGTCATACAAATTAGAAAGGATAATATTTTCTCACAAAAGAGAATGTGAAATAATGAGAGAGAGAATGATGTGTTATTCTGAATTTTGGAGCCATCTATATCCTTATATAGAGATATATAGAGGTGAAGAGTCATGTCTATTCACACTAAAAGATGTGTATGACATCACTCATCATTATCCATATGTGATCATCTAAACTCTTCTAGATTACATGATCTTTTGTGCTCATAATCTTTATATACATATATATCACATCTTATCACATAAGATGCCAATATCTTTTGTGACATTCTTATGCGACTCATCATATAAGTCGCTAGGATTTTCTGCGCCCGTTTCAGTTAGTTCTTTGTGTGTGACCCTGTAGATTCACTTTATGTTGGCAATAGACTTGAGAGTCTATAAATCATGCTCTAGCAAGCCATCATGGCTACCCAATTTAAGTGAATATCGGTGATCTGATATTTACTTATATTAAATAAATCGGTGATCCGATTTACCTAATCAACAACCACGTATTTAGTCCCTTTGTCACACAATATCTATATCGATCATAAGGCATGTAATACGTCATCCTTATATTAATCGAATTAATATTTCTTGATCCCGAATTAAATTGAACAAGAACAAATGACATTAATAACTCTTATTAATTCATTTGAGTATGGCCATATATTTCTTCAGTTCAATTCATCAAGAGGCCTAAAGATATCTCTCTCATTTATAAGATGAATAAATCCCGTCTTGATTGCACTCATCCCTCTACATGATTCATTAAATACCTAATCATAACAGTTATGACTACCCGGTTAAAGGCAATGTTAGATTATGTTAAAGTATAAAATTACTCATGTTGGGAACCGAGACAATCTCAGGTCAAAGGATTATAAATACTTTATGTTACAAGAATCGCTAATGACGTAAAACATGTAGCATTCTTATGGTGGGTCAGTCCCGTATATGGTCTCTAACATATATCTACGTTAATGACTTGATAACTATTTATCCATGATCAGTAAAACATGATCATCAGTGAACTAATATACTGGTGTGCATTTATAGCTTGTATATAAATATATATTTATATGTATCCGCAAGTATATTTGTCTCCACAAATATCCTATAAATGACCACGGACGATTTAGAATAGCATTCATAATACTTTATAGTTTAACTATCAAAGTCACGCACTTTAATGACATAAAGCTGAATTGCATATTCATGGTCTATTTTAATTATATTAAAATAACCTATACGCACATATTATATGAAATATCTTAGAATAAATATTATGTTTATTATTACAATCCATCATGCCTTGTGATCAAGACATATATCGTAGAACAAAATGAATGAGCAAACGTCTATTCAGATAGGTTTATGATCGCTCATCATTTCATTTAACATGGGTAGTCATGACATTAGTCTAGAGGTTACTCATGACTTATGATCTTTAGAAGATCGTTACCAGCGTTAAATGGAACCTACACGGTCACACAATGAACTCCGTTCGTACAAGATGAAAATACCTCAAAAACAGTTATACATATGAGGTATAAATGGGCTAAATAATAAATCAAATATTGATTGTGCCCTAGGCCAAAGTATTGGATGAAAATACCTCAATAACATGTTCTGTAACTGTAGGTGAGTCTCGAATTTCTTCGAGTTATACTTTACCCCCACTGCTTCTTATGGAGACAAATTTTCTTTCTAAGAAAGTACCATTGCGGGCAACAAATACTTTGTTTTCCACTAGGTTGTAAAAGTAATATCCTCTTGTCTCTTTAGGATATCCCACGAATAGACACACAGATATATATAAGAAACAACCTTTATTGAATAAATAATAATGTCTTAAATTAATACATAATATATTTTCTAGCACAAAATACATTTGGTCTAGGGCACTAATCCTACATGACTATCATATATCTGATTACTACTAGTACTTGAAACGTTAATGTTTATCACTTCCCACCTCCGACTAATAACATACAACAACTTATAACATTAAAGTTTTCAGCATGCACATAGTTACATCAACCAATTAATTCACAACACAACAAATAGAATTAGTGGTTACTAGAATTGCTAGAAAATAAATAGAAAATAATAATAAATATTAATAATTAGTATAAGTTATTTAATTAACAACAGCGATAAAATATCGACTATATATAAAACACTAAATGACAATTCATTCATTGCTTAGTAAAAAAAATCATATAATTATATTCAAAACAAAATTTATACAATTTATTTCCACAAACACATACTTCATGAAATAAAATTCCCACACATCCAATTTTTCATGAGTTAATTTATGCGAATATCCAAATCTTCTCCTTGTTTTAATTTCTAAAACTCAAATAATTTATATAAAAATCTAATGATTCTTGGAAAAAAAATATTTTTATAAATAAATTTTAAATAATATTAATAAAAGAGAATATAGAGAAAAAAAGAAAGAAAGCAATAAACAATAAAAAGAAGAAAAATATAAAAAATATATAAAACTAAAAGATATAACAATAATAACAACACTAAAAATAGAAAAAAAAAGTTGTTGGATCTATTTAAAATACTACCGATAATTGATAGCAGAAGACATAAAAAAGAAGAAAAATTAAATAAATAATGCAAGAAAACAAGAAAATAAAGCATAAAAAGGAAATAAAACAACAGCTAGAAATATATAGGAAAAATCTTGACCATATTAAGAAAATCTTGATAAATTTACAAAGAATTTGAAGACAATATCAACAAATTATCAAGAAAGAAAGAAAAACTATAAAATGAGCATCAAATTTAAAAAGCTCGAATTTGAATTCCTTCTTAGAGAATTTATCCCACAGTTCCAACAATGCTTTGTAGGGAAAATTAACAAATATTGGTAGTAACTACCTTTTTTGTGTTCGAAAGTGTTCGGAAGTGTACTCGTCTCCTTCACAACATGCGTGATAATATTGTTTATATTGAAATCTAGTGGCACCGGATCCTCCATTTGGACGTAGGCACTTTTTCCGTACTCTATTTTCTTCTACCTTGTTTTCTCAGTTGGGCTTGCAAAACCCTAGCAACCACTTTCTCCCTTTTTTGCACATACAATTTTTTTTTTCAAATGAATCAATCAAAAAATACAAACGATATAAATAAAATTAGTATTTTCCACATTCAACTTTATAAAATAACTCAAAACTAGCAGGGTAAGATTTTTTCGGTGCACTTACATTCTCAAGATTATCCAGGATTCATCCTCGCCAATATAATTGCTTATTCTGATTACCACCAGCAACTTCTTCAACTAGTGTGATGAATTTATTCAAGTGGTAAGTGGAAAGTAAAAATAGTTATTTTCTCAATGCCAACTGGAACATTGGGTTTGGGTGTCTATATGTAGTGTTCTAATCAGCGGATACTGTTCACTAATCCCCCCCCTTTCTCCTCCCAAATATTTTCAAATTCGATTCTATAATTGAAGCACAATCCTGCCATTTAATGATGATTAGAGATAATTATGCAAGGACTTGACAGGAATGTACCTTGGTACAGTAATCACTACATTAATTCTTAAATGCTTCTGATAACTACCCGTACCGATTGGACATTTTCTTGCACTGTACCTAAAATGTCAAAGATAAAGGAAAATAAACCAAACGAAACCACCATCTGGTTTTCTACCGATTACCACCAGGTTTCATAACGTCATCTGACGTCACGACCACAAAAATATTGCATCCTGGGGGCTAAATAGATAGACTCTTTTGAAAACGAAGGTCCAAGATCATTTTTTGGTAGGATAGGAGAGAGAAAATGCTAAAATATTATTTTCTTATTTCTCTTTCTTTCCATGTGTAATTCTGTTTCCTTCCTCATTTGCTCACTGTTCTTTCTCTAATCCTATTTTTTTTTTCTCTTTCCTCTTCTTCATCTCCATAATTTGTGATTTATACATTAATATTTGTCCTTATTCATGCTTGTACTCATGATTTCTACAAATATCTCACACTCTTGTTCCTGCTTCTTGAGTCAGCCATCTGCACATACTCACCTTCCTTCAAAGATCTGACATACCTGATTCTAGAGTGAGCCATCTACACATACTTGGGGTGCCTATGTGTGCTTTAGTTAATTGTTTAAAGCAATATATGCAATAAAATTTGACTCAGTCGCTGATTTTGATGAAATAGACTATACAGCCATGTTTATTCACTGTGCCTATTCGGCATCATCTAATTTGCACGGAATAGAAAAATAAACTGACTATTCCAAATTATTTCATCCGAACAGTATTGGAATATGTCGGATTAAAACTATAGAATAGTAAAATTTTAATTTCATGATTGAAATGGAATTGGTTATATCATAGATTAAGACTAAATTTAAGATAGAAATATCCTTATCTATTCTAAAGTATATCATATATAACATAACTATTTTCTCTTTCATTTAAACATCATAATCATTTTCGTGTTAGTTTCGCCGTCATTTTTCGAGTGATTCATCAATGAAATAACCAATCAAACAACTATACACAAATATACTATTTTTTCACTCTTTAACAAGATCCATATAAACTATATTTCTGAGTTATTCACTTCTCCGTCCATCTGTCATTGCTCATTTCTTTGCTTCGACCGACTATTAAAAATATGTTGGAAAGATATGCAACATCATAACAATAATTGAAGAGCATATAGGAATTATTTAAATGAAGACTTGTTTGAATTTCTGCTTCAATTTATCTTCTATTATTGTATTTTTAATGACTATTTATTTTATTTTGATGCTTTTTTTTAGATTATTTTATTTCATTTTTATCTCCTTATGATTTGAGTAGATTTTTCATTAATATGATTTGTATAAATTCAAATTATGGAACAAGAATATTTTAGTCATAAGCTCTTTTCAATATGTTTAAATCAAATTCTTCATATAACTACCTTGCCGAACGTATATGGAATAAAGTGGATTAGTCGTTTATTCTCAATTATATTATTCTTTTATTTCATGTGTTTCCGAACGGACTCTAAGTTGGATGCTAATTATATGTTGTTTATCAATTCCTGGTGCTTTATTGGTAACTAATTGGTGCTTAGTTTGCGAATGAGTTCTTAATTGGGAGGAGAATAGTGTTTATAATATGAACTGTATATTTGAAGGAGATATAGTATTAATAGAAACAGTATATGAACCTCTATTTTTTTTCTTATTGTAAGTAGGGCTGATAGTGAACCGAACCGAACAGAGTCATGTTTATGTTCAGATTGTTAATTATTCAAACGAACGTGGTTTGATTCATTTATTATTTCGAACATTTAGGGAACGGACAATTTAGTGAATGAACTTCGAACAACAAACAAAATAACAATTCTAATTTTTATTCATTATTAGTTTAAATATTCAAATTCTAACTATTTTTTGGTCAAATTTCATAAAAATATAAATAAATGTCATCCCTAACATAATTTAAATTCATTCATAAGACCGTGAGAGAGAAGAGAATCGTGGATGAGAAAGAGGCGATTAGGAATAGGAATTATGGTTAGCCGATCAGAGACTCAAAGAGAAGGGAAGAGATTCATGAATGTTGGGCCCATGGATGATTAAAATTTAGGGGTGAGCAAAATAAAAAAAAATATTACTTTTTGAACTAACAAAATTTTATAAATATAAAAATGTTATATATGCTAATTATTGGGTCGGGCCTGATTTTAAGGGATCATTGGATTGGAATAGGAAAATTTTTTATTATATATATATATATATATATATATATATATTTCGAATGGAAAATCAATTAAACCATTTAGCGAACAAAATTGAACTGAACGCAAACAAATTTCGAACGACGGACAAAAGTAACAGCCCCGATTGTAAGCAACAATTTTAATTTTATTTACACAATGGTATTTAGTTTAAAATGAGGATTAATTGTTTAATTGCACAACAAAAAAAATATTATAGTGTATAATACCAATATAGTTTATTACATTGATAAAATACTATGAAATAATTATAATTAACATAATTAATATATCTTCTCATAATTTTATATTGGCTTTACATACTACATTTTCTTTCAAAGGCTAGATTTAAAAAAATATTTCTTATATTTATTTTTCACAATATTATATTCATAGCTTCATGTGGTTTCATCAAACACCTTTTTATTACAATTATATTATATTCAATATTCACAATATTAGCATAACTTCCTGATGTTCACACATTAGCTTCCTGGAACCATTAAACCTTGCTCAAAACTACGCTAGCAAACAGGCCCTGGTGCGTTTGGATGACAGTATTGTGAGATTATTACGGGAATCACATTCCTTAGAATGTATCTCCCGGGAATCGCATTCCCATACAATGGTAATATTTTTGTTTGGATGTATTTTTCTATTCCAGGGAATGTAACATTTCCATGTTTGTTTGATTGGTTGGGTATTTTTAAAAAATCTTATTTGAAATAATATTTCTTAAACTTGGTGGCAATATAAAGTTTATAGTTGATACCTCCAATTAGTTTACACTTAAATTATTTGTACGGCTTATATACAGAAATATTTAATTTATCTAACTACAATTATCATCATCTTTATCTAATAAAAAAAATGAAGAACTTCATATATAGAAATTTTAATTTATCTTCACACATTTTCTATTTAATAAAATGTGTTAAGAACGATACTTATCTTTTCATGGAATGGTTTATTTTTTTAAGAAAATGAAGCCCCCTAATTATGCTGTAATATAATACTCAGGAATAAACTAAATAATAATATGTTAAATTAAGGCGCTATTCGATTAATTATACTATATTACTTCTTCTAATATATAAAGTTAGTATTTTGGGGCATTTTTTACAACCGTCAAATTTTAGGATCTACTGTGTCCATCCACTAATTAGACCAGCAATGTGGTGTGTCAGATACAGCCCATAGCCTAACTAAATTTTGACCCAACAGTTCGACTGACCCGGTGAAGTGCATGAGGAATGAATGCAATATAAGCAGCTCAGGATTTAAAGAGTCATTACTAAAGACCTATGTTACGCGGACACTTCAAAAATCCGACTGTATTCGTGTCGGACACGACGCTTCTCAGACACTTCTTGGATACGTGTCGGACACATCACGTGGCGTGTCAAATATTTTATTATTAAAAATCGTCAGGACACTTCTCAGGACACTTCTCAGACATGTGCATTGGGCTTGTTAGCGCAATTATTGCACTATTTCATCATACTCGTATTTTAGAGACTAGTTCATCTCACTTTTCTATTCCGGTAATTGTGGGACTACACATTTAAAGTGAATTTTGATTATTTAGTGTCAACTTTACATACATAAATATGTAAAACGTCAAATATATTGTATATACGTATAAAAGTGCAACTTCAAATGTTATATACATTGTATCAATTATAAAATATTACGTATAACTTTCTAATTATAAGATAAAAATATTATGTATAATTCTTTAAAATAAAATGAAATTGACATAAATAATATATACAGTAATTAAATTATATATTTTATCATAAAAATAATATAATAATCTATATATAAAACGTATCGTGTCCTGATGAATTTTGAGATTCGCCGTGTCGCCGTGTCCATGTCGTGTCGGACACGACACCCGTATCCGTGTCCGTGTAACATAGCTAAAGACTCATGCTGAAAACCGGAACAGCATTGGATGAGATTATCTTGATATTATGTGGCATACATTATGTTGATAAATATAAAGCAGAGTCATTTTATTATATTATTTTGACTCTCTACAATTTATTATCCACATCAGATACTTGGAAAAGGTGTTTCATAAAGAAGGCACGTGATTCCAATTCAGATTGTTTGGAATTTGTCTTTCAACCCCCTAATTTACTTGATATTTAAGAAAACACTCAACTTCTTATATTCCTTTATTTAGATTTTAGTGTCTCTAAAGTAAATTAGAATTTAATTAAAAAAATTTTATTGGTGTGTTCAAATATTCAGAAAATATGAAAAAAATTAAATATATTTTGGATATAAATTATAAAAACAGTTCCCTTTCAAGTTGATCTTTAATCAATTTTTTAATACTTACCTTGCAAAATATAAAAATGTCAGTTATGTGAGTACAAACTAAAATTTGTCCTTTCATTTAGATAGCATTAATATTTTCACATTTAGCCATTAAAATCTCAAAACAAGGCAAAATAAAAAATATGATGAAAAATATTGGACTAAATTTCAGCATCATATGTGCTTTAAAAATATAAAAATATCATAGTAAGATATATTAAATTGCATCCTAAAATACGTTAAAATAATCAGAATGCCACGTAGTATATCCACGTAGTTATCGAATACTAGAATGTCACGTGGTGTATCCAATGTATACTGACAGCATTTTTAATTCACTAGAAAATATTTAGAAAATAAGTCTAATTAAGTAAATATCAAGTCTTTTCTAAATATAAGTCTTTTGTATAAAAACATAAACTTGAACCATACAAATATAGATTTTAAAACACAGATAAAATTAAAACGAATTTATACATAAATATTTTATCAGGAAAAATACAATATTTAGTTCCGAATTACTAATTTTTTGTAGAAAAAAATGCTTTAATAGATTATTTTTTCATATTCCATTTGTATTAGCTATTAATATCACACTTAATCCAAAATGACATGATTTGGTGGAATCAGTCCAATATGAAACCCAAGTCCCAACGAATCAAAACAAGCCACATCATTAATATGGGTAGAGTAAATTAATATGTTATTAATTAATGATATTATGAGAAGTTTAAAACTGTTAATGACATTTTAAAATAATATTAATTAATGTTGGATATGATAATACCGGATTTAAATTATTTTATTCTTTTGTGGAACACAAGCCCAAGCATGAAATATAATTGATTCACTGAGTGGACTGTTCTTCAAAAATATAATACCGGATTTAAACTATTCCATATGAAAATGAAATAGTCGAATTTAGTGGACTGTTCTTCAAAAATATTAAGAAAAATATTTCTACTATATATAAGATGAAAATATTAGAAAAAATTAGCACATGCTACTTAATGATCTTAAAATAATGCATAAGTCTTGTAATGTGTATTTTTTATACACATTTTTAGGGTTTTTATCATATAAATTTCACACTTTAATCACATAAAATGTATGAAAAATATTTAAAATGAGAAAAAATTACTTTTGAAATTCTTAATACACTTTTGTGTTATTTGACTTGGCAAAAAGTCAACTCCAAATGAAGGACCGATTCACAAATCAAGGGTCAAAGATGGCCGAATTCTCGACAAATCTCAGCGAAAATCCTACACACGTTTCTCCAAAATTCTTATAACCCTTATCCACTGACCATCCAAGCCAAAATCTACAAAATCCACAAAAAAACGAAAAGTCAAATCCGGGAAATCGTCGAGTTGACCAAAAGTCAACTCTCCCAAAAGAAGTCAAACTGGGTACCAAATCGAAGAGCGTGACAATACGAATCCAACGGTACAAATCTCGCGAAATATGACTTTCTAAAACTCCCAGAAAATTCAATACAAGATATGGTCAACTTTGGTCAAAGTTAACGTTTAAGTAGGGTCAAACCTTCTCTGGACCAATAACAATATGACATGTGTCCCCATTATTCATCGCAGAAAATCAGCGCATAAATCAAATAGTGTAGGAGGATTTTTTTTTTTTCGGCCAATCAAAGGTTAACACGTGGTGACACAGGTAGAAAGCAACGAACCAAAGAATGACACTTGGCTTGAGTAGTTAGATCAGGATAAAGAGAAGACAGGTGGCGATCATTGATTGGGGGACATTCTGATTAATCAGTACGAGAACGTACCATGATCAGTACGAGAATCGTGCTTCACCGAATCAGTTCATGACGCGTGGGAAAACACGTTAGAGAAAACGCGTTATCTCTTATGCAGAAAACAATCATCTCCGATCCTATCGAAAATGGACGTCTCCGCTTCTGTAAAAACAAGCGTTTATTGAATAATTGGATCGTCCGGTGCTTCTAAACAGAGAGCAGATTATACGCGTTCTCTGCACTCTTATATGCTTCAGAAGCTCATTAGTACGATGAAGCACGAGACTCCAGTTTAATCCGGATCGCACGCCTCCATTTCTCTTATAAGGTACGTTCTGATGATTACTGGACTGATCGGTGCAATTAAATGGAGGTCTTAGTTGACGCGTTTTCTGCGCAATCAGTACGAGGAATGAATTCGGCCAATAAAACAAATTCCACGTGGCACGCGTTTTCAACAGAAGTGAGGAATCTAACAGGTGGTTGTTTCCTATTCGTTGTACTTAATACATTGGATTTAATATCAGCCAATAAGAGAGAACCACGTGTGAGTAAGAGCCAATGTTAATAACCCCTATAAAGTGTACCCAGATTGATTCAAGCAAATCTTGAATAAGAAAAATGAAGAGGGAAATGTTAAATAACCCCCAAATTACTATCCAAAACAGAATCCGGATCAAGCTAAATTTTTAGTCCCACAATCATATTTCCAAATATATTCCAGGCTAAACCTCTCTATAAAAATTCACCTCTTTCTCTCCCCAAGAATCACCATTCATACACATTTTCACAATAATTTTCTATACCATCCAAATTCTTCTTCTTCTTCTTCTTCTTCCACCATTAATGACCTAAGCTTAAAACCCTAATTTTAGAGAGTAGAAAGGGAGATTGAAATTCTTACAAGGAGAAAGACGCTTGTTCTAGATTGAGCAAGGGTTGAAGGGGAGGGGAGATCAATCAAGAAGAAAGGACTCTAGCTTGACTCTTCTATCTTGGGGTTTGATTTTATTTTCCTTTTTTTTTTTCTTTTTAATGAATATCATGTTCAAGCCTTGTGTAAATATTGTCTTTATGAACATGTGTGAGTAAATCTTAGTAGGGATGTGATGATTTGTTTAAGTTGTTTGAAACATTGTGTTAATTGATTTGATTTGGGGATTTGTGAAAGTTGTCATGGAACATTTATTTTGAATATTTGATTTAAATACTTGGCTAAGTTGTTTAGATTAAAATCTATAAATTGCGAATGTTTTGCGACCAATTAATTGAATAATTACTTGGCAAAGTTTATTTAATTAATTGAAGTTTTGTTGGATTTAGTTATGAATATTGAATTGGTTGATTTATGTTTAGATCTAAATTAATACATTAATTCGGTGTTTTTAGCTCGAAACATTTGAACTTATTTTGCAACCCTTAAGATTTATATATATATATATATATATATATATATATATATATATATATATATATATATATATATACATGCTTAAACAAATTATCATATAAGTCCCTACCTTTAATTAAATATTTTAAAAAAAATCAAAAAGTTTTACTTCTCTCTTTTAATCACTTTTATTATTTCAAAAATAACTCATATTAAATCTTTAAAACTAAAATTATTATAACTAATATTTGATTAGTTAGTTAAATTTTAAGGCCACACCTCTTACTGTTCGACCCATAAAACTCAATACCACATATATACTTTTTGGTTAATTAGGGTAATAATGAATTATTTTGTTAACACGTGATTACACAAACGACAAGTTTTCACGTCGTTACAAATCCTTAACGGAAGAGCAACGAGAGTCCCATCTAGTTCTCTCTAATATATAAACCTTATGATTTGGGAATTTTTGGGGGATTTTTGACATGTGTCTAATAGGATTTTGATATGAGTCCTCAAGTTCTACCCTAATATGTACTTTTAAATGATATTAGTCCCCAATTTAAACCCAATAATTATTTCTATCTTTTCAAGAATTTTTTTTAATTTATTAAGTTATTTTAAGTACTAATATTATACAATAAATAGTACCAATTAATGTTTGATATTGTGATGTTTTTATTAGAAATAATTAATAACATAACATATTACGATTTTGGATAAATTGCAATAATATAATATGCGCCCCACTCTAAAAAAATTATCTTTTAATAAATTCCTAAAATATGTTCATTACATCTTTCCATTTTACTCCCTATAAAATAAAATATTTTAAATCCTTTCGATATTTAAAAATTATCATATACATTTTCATATATAAATTATAGCTGCGACCTCACTTGATTCAATTTCGACATTCTTTTTGGATTTTTTTTTTAGACACTTATTCTTTTTCACAATATTTTAAAACTAACCTTACTTTTGAATTTTGATATTCATTTTTTAGTCTCTAGAAATTATATTTTTTTTAACTGTAAGAACTAAATTTAGTTCTCTATTTGTGATTTATTTTAGTAACATATTATTTTATTTTATATTTAACTTATAGAATAATTAACTTATTCCAGTTTTAAAATAAAAGAGAAACTGAACATAATTGAGTTTTTTTTCTCCTAAAATTATAAAGTTTTAACATAAATAAACTTATGGAAATTAGATAATTATCCGATCTCTTCTAATCATATTTTATTTGATACATTTATACCTTTTTTAGTGATAATCACGACAAAGAAATTATATTGAGTATAAACTATACAGTACCAAAATGAAATTTTTTTAAAGGGATAAATCGAATATTCTTATTTTTACGAAGGATTATACAAAACACATGATTTCATTTAAATTTCGGAGGTCATACAAGATTTTTTTTCTTTAAATTTCTAGAGGGTAAATTTTATTATTTATTACAAAAAATAAGATGAAAATTTTTGTTTTAAATGCAAATAACTCAACAAATCACTACAAAATTGAAAGTGAGAACGAATGCCAAGTGAGTTTGAATTGTCGTATTATAACATGATTATAGTTTTTATTGCTAAATTTGTTTATTGAGAACAGTGAGATTCAAACCCGAGTGTTCGCCATCCCATCCAATGATTTACTATTTGGGCAAGCAATCACTTACTTTAATTGCTAATTTTGCTAAAGCACAAAATAAGTCAACTATATATATTATATAATAATATAAACTAATACCACTTTATTTATGTTGATTTGTTTTTTTTTTCATATTTGTTTATTATTTATTTATTGAACAAAAATAATCATCTAACATTTTGAAAGTTTGAATAAAAATAAAACAATCTGATTATGCCGAAGCAGAGCGAGATCTCCTTTTGTAGTACACAAAAGGGCCAATGTTTTACGGCCACTTTCAACGGGGTGCTGCCACGTGTCTGTCTGTCTCTTCTACTCTAATTTTTGATGGGCCTCTCTCCCTATTTTTTCATTAGTCTAATTTATCAGCCCCACACAATACAACTTTTTTTTCCTAATTAGTAAGCTCACATCCAGGGGCGGATTCAGGAGGGCTAGGGGGTAGGGGTGTTCATTCGGTCGGTTCGGTTCAAACCGAATCGAATAAGGCCAAATCGAACTAAACCGAACCGAACCGAATAAAAGTTGAACTGAATTTTGAACTGAACCGAATAAACCGAAATTTAATTCGGTTTATTCGGTTGAACCGAATTAGAAAGAATTCCAAACAATATTAAGTTAAAATTAATATTTGTTAGACTAACTAATGATTATATTAATTAATATTAATATGCATAATCTAAAAAGTATGATTAAATTATTATAAATTAGTAATTTGATATATAATTCGGTCGGTTCGGTTTATTCGGTTTTTTCCCAACGAAAACTGAACCGAACCGAACTAACTGAATAACTCAAACTTTTAAACCGAACCGAACCGAATCACCCGAACAACCGAACCGAATTAGCCAAACTAGACCGGTTCGGTTCGGTAACCGAATAAATCGAACCGAATGAACACCCCTACTAGGGAGAGCCCCGGCCCCCCTATAAAATTGGAAATTCAACATATGCCCTTGAAAAATTATTTTCTAGTCCTTAGTATTGATATTTGAAATTAAAGTTCTTAAATAAATAAAAGAGGAAGGTTATCTAAATAAATAAATAAGTAACACAAAATTGCTAAAAAGCAAAAAGCTTCATCCTGCCAAATTTCACACTTTTAGTATAAATAGTTAATGTAGTTTGCAATTTATTATGGTCAATGAAAATCACACTTAATAGATCCATTATGGCTGTATATATGTTGTTTGATTAATGTTAGTCATTCAACCATTTTTAGAAGCATGCTATTCATCACATTTATCTTATAATTTTGTCTACAATCTAAATTTTTTTATAGTTCTTCACATAAAATTTAGACAAACTTTATAATATTGGTTACATTTTTTTCTAATATCAAACAAATGCACATTAGACTAACTTTTAATCATTCGGAGAAATATTATTTTTATGATTTATCTAAAAATGTTAAAATTAACACTAATAATATCATATAATCACTATAATTTAACAGTTAATATTTAAGAGTGCAACTAATAAACTCTACTTTAAAAAAATCTTGGTTTTCTCTCGGCTTTTTGTCAGCCCCCATCCAGCCCCCCCCAAAGGTTAAATCATGATTCCGCCCCTACTCACATCATTTAATAAACACTCTCAGATCCATAGAAAATACCGTGGTGGGACTAAAGAGTACATCAAACCGGAACAAGTTTATATCGAACTGTTACTCCTCTGTGAAACATGTGTCCAATGACGGGATTGTTTGTAATCGCTCGGCTACATATGGCCCATTAAAAAATAATAAATTGCTCTTTGGTATAATTCCATGCGCATGTAAGTAAAATTTTAAATTATCACATATATGCCCCAAAAAATAACGCATCCTCTTAACAAGTGTAATAATAAAGATACTATTTTCTTGCAAAATTCTAAATTATCACATATATGCCCCAAAAAATAAGGCGTCCTCTTAACAAATATAATAATAATAAAAAAAATCTTTCATTATACTAATATATGCTTTCTTATGACATGCACTTTTATAGCTTTATCATGAAAATATTCAAATTTTGTTTTAATAAAATGAATTATTTATATATACTATAATATTCTGAGCCCGCTAAAATTTGAAAATTGTGTGTTTACATCAGTTCAATATTGTGTAAAAAACGGAATTACAATTTGGAACTCTACACATTCTAAACATTTTTCTTAAATTGTACATATCAAATAGAAGATTTAAAAATTTAAAATGGTGATAACAAACTTGACCTCAAAAGTTTAAATATAAAGTTTATTATTCTAAAACATGCAAAATAGCAATTCACCTAATACAATATAGGATCTCACAAAGCTTTAAAATCTCAATAATATAATGTTACAACATCATTTCTGAGCATTTTTTGTTAAATCATAGTACACGTTGCATGAATTTTTTTTTCCTATTCTTTAGTTTTTGTGTAGTTTCTTATTTTTGTTTCAAATTTTTACATAATAAGTTTATGTATGACAACTTTATCTCAAATTTTAATTGCATTAAATAAATAGCTTATTATGTTTGCATCAATTTTTTTATTTTTTTCATAAATAAGAAGTAGAAGTTAATTTTGTACAGTCGAAGCAACAGTGATCATTCGGTCCGTTCGGTTAAAACTATACCAAATAAGACCAAATTGAATTAAACTGTGAACGTATTAGAACTAATACGAACAAATCGAATTTTATTTCGTTCACTCGGTTAAACCGAACATATATACAACAATTATAACTTTTTTTACTTACATATATCCACATTTTCTTTATTACAAACATAAATACATCGTAGAAAACATATTAGATTATTTAGATCATGATTAGTTTAGAATCAAAGTATAACATTTGGAAAATAAATAAATAAAATAATGTTAAATAAGAGTGTTATTCAGTTGGTTCAATGTATTCGATTTAAATGAAGACCAATCCGAGCCATTTAAATAAAGTATTGAACAATCATATTGAATTAACCGAATATGATCAATTCGATTTTTGAATAAACTGAACTATTTGAGCACTTAGCCGAAGCGAAGCGAGAGTCACATCTAGTTCAACATATTATTATTTAGTTTATTCCTTATAAGAAGACTCATCAGACAAGACAAAGACTGAACTGTAGAGTTGAAAGACCAAATCCAAGATAGACAGTAATGTGAAGAGAGAACCTTGACTGATGGGTTTTACCAAATACATCAAGTGACTGCATATAAGAAAAGGGAGATGATACTGCGCAACGGTACTATAGTGACCATGTAGCGACGGTATATAAAAACCGAAAATATATATATATATATATATATATATATATATATATATATATATATAAAAAAATTGAAAAAAAAAACAGTATATAAAAAATTCATTTGGTAAAACATTATATATTTTAAAAAATTAAAATAGTATATAAAATCATATAAACTGAAAACAAATAGTATATACAAATTCATTCGGTAAATAATACATATTTTAAAAAATAAAAATAGTATATAACGTATATAGAAATGCGAGAAAACAATATATAATTTTAATCAGTTGCTACAAGTTCGTTACAATACTTCCGTCATGATTTCCCATTTCGCATAAGAAAAATACTTAAAGCATTAAATTAGGCATTTATATTCATCTTTGAAATATACCTTACTAGTTTGATAAATAAAAGTATGATTTTTTTTTTACAAATCCCCTAATTTTCTAAATGTTTTTAAAAAAGTTTACTTTCCCGATTTTCTTGAAAACCTTACAAATTGATTTTTTTTATCAACTAAAATCCCGATAATTTATAATTTAGGTTCTGAAGAAATCTAAAAAGTGAAAAGTATTAAAAATATTAAGTATTTTTGAAAATTTATCATCCTCTCGATTTGTTGTTTTGCTCTGATTGGGACAGTCCATGTTCACCTTTTCCTCAAAAAGAGTAAAGAATTGACAAGAAGACCCACATGGTCGCTTGTGACTTGTGAGGAACAGAATCGGAAGGAGACCCACACAGTAAAATCTTCTTATCTAATGATTCATTAAATAAATAAATTAGTTAATAAATAAGAAATAAGTCTCCCTCTCTCTCAAAAATCTTTCCCTCCATCAAGCATCATCTCTCACCATCAAATTTTTTTTTCTTAAAATGTTACATCTTCTCTCTTAAGATTCATCCTCTCAACAAATAAATTACATCTTCTTCTCGTCTTTTTACTCTTCAATTTAAGATCTCTCATGTAAGTATTTTATGGAGGCTAGATGTTCAACTTCATATTGGTATGATTGAGTTTTGTGTTGTATTTGATTGATTTTTTTTTTTTTTTTTGGGAAATAAAGTACAAATTGTGAAGTTATGAGTACGATTTGTTGTTGGTTTGCTATTTCTTGGTTTCTTATTTGTCAGAAGTGAAGAATGTTAGAAAACACTTGTCAAAATTAAAGATAAACAAGAGATAAACTTATGTGAATTTCAACTAACACTTTGTATTAAATTTGACAAACAGGAGGTAGAACAGAAAGAAAACGGTTTATCTAATCTTATGCACATTATTTTTTTATTTTTCATGTTTGGTGTGCATAAGAAAGAAATCATGTGTATAAGAACAGATAATAAAATACACATCACCATCAAATATGAATATAAAAAAAATCTGACTTTTTGTGCCTTGATTTTCTTACTTTTTTTTGTTACAGTTATGTGTGTGAAAAATATGCATCGATCTCTTCTGACAACATTAATACAATCTGAACTCTTTTTTTTTTCCTTAACTTTGTGGTTAGTTTCATCGTTTAGTACTGATGAGATTTATTTGTGCACTTCTATTGTAGGCAACTGAAGCACTGAAGGGAAAATAAAGCTCGTACAATTACAAATAATTAAGGTAAATAATTTTATATTGTGTTTTATTAATCATTTTTGAAACGAGTATTATGTTGAGTGTTATTCATAAATGATCCTAACTGGAAGTAGACTACTAGCTATTTTATATATTTTTTTAATGATGACATGGTAATTAGGCATGGAAAACATTTGACGAATGTTAAAGTTAACAATCATGGAATTAAATTTTCTTATTTACCAAAATGATCTTCCTTTTTCTATTTATAATTTTAATATACTACCTAATATTTTTTCACTATTTGATTAACAAAATAAATAATAATTTTTAATAAATCCTCTAATATTTTGTATATTAAAAAACATAAATGTTTAAAGTAATAATTAGCATATAATTAACAAATAAAGAGTATATAATTAAAACATAATTTAATACATAATTAATATAATATATGAGATCATTATTTTTTTAATTTATATATTGTTTATTCTGTTAATATTTGTTAATAATTATATATTTATCGATTTTTTTACATTAATGAACATTGGAGGAATTATTAAGTTAAACATTGAAAAAGAGGGATATTTTTTTCAAAAAATATTTACCCCCTTGATTGTTAACTTTAACGCCATGGTGGCAAAAAAATTCAATTTACTTTTAAGAGGTTTTTTTAGAATTCTAGAAAGTGAGAAAATTCTTTAAAATATTCAAAATAGTTAGGTTTTTTTTTTAAATATCTTATGTAATATGTCGGAAATATACAGAATTAGGTCAAGGCAGCCTAGAAAGAACAGAGAAAAAAATGAAATAAGTATATATAAACTCATCCAAGAATAAGAGTATCTAAATTTAAGACAACTAAGAAATGGCACAACAGAAGGTTTCCGTGAGCTATTCAAGAATGGTGGGATGGTTCACTCTTGTTTTATTTATTCAAGCTGGTCAATTTAATTGCCAATCTCCAGAAGGTAATGCTGTTGTTCACTATTTTTCTTTCTTTTCTTTTTACGGATAGTGTCACTGTGTTAGAAATTCCGCGCAATTTACAAAAAGCGAAAGAAATATAAAAGAAAAGAAAAGGAAAAAGAAGGGGACAAAAAAAACAGGATATATTGGCTAAGCCCAATTATATTATATACTTACAGTTAAAGTTGGCAGGTTTTATATTGGTTGTGGGACATGTTCTCTCCTCCTGTATAAGCATTTTAAAAGATTTCGACATGTATCTTGATAATGATGTATCATGCAGCAGTTTCATTATTAGGTTTTTTTTGGCTCAAGCTTTTTTCTCTGAATTTGTGAGGAAAATAATATATGCCTCAAGGATGGCCGAAACACCATTCCCTCATATAAGTAATACATTTTTTATTCATTTCATTCATGACAGATTTCCTATGGTATTTTTTTTTTTTTAATTGAAGTATACCATCATATACATGTATTCATTTCACTGTGCTATTATAAACAAATTAATTTCCATATCAAACCTTCTAAATAATTAAAAATATCAAATACACCCTTACAAGATTGTAATGTCATATTTATCGTTGTGCAATTCAAAAAATTTGCAATTACATCTACTACCGCTTTCATTTGTATCTTTGAAAATATACTATTTATGTTTTGTGAAGTTCAAAACAATTATATTAGAATTATAATTATAATTATAATTATAATCTTATAGTTAAAGTGCGTCAGTGTCATTTTTGGACTGACATGTGTCCCGCCTAACAACAACTATTTAATTTAATTAAGTTGAAATATATCATGACAGCCGGTTTGGTGTAGTGGCTCAGTCCGTTGCCTTTTATTCGGTATCAGTTTGAAACCGTGCTAGAGCATGTTTTATTAGACTTTTTTTTTTTAACCACTATTGAGAAAAATAAAGCAACAGTTGCCACTGGTTTGAAAATAATGTGGTAACTACCATTTCCGCCACTATTAGTGGCGAAACAACATTTGTTCCGCCACTAGTAGTGGCGGAACAGGTAGATTTTCAGTTCTGCCAAAAACGGCCCATTTTACGCACTAAACGTGGTTAATTAGTATTAAAAATCTTGTTCCGCCACTAGTAGTGGCGGAACATGTTAAAATATTTCATTAAAGATTAACATGGCTCATGAATGGGTAATTAGCGTAAAAATTGAAGAATTACTATGTTCCGCCACTATTAGTGGCGGAACAGGTGCATATTTCACATGTTCCGCCACTGTAAGTGGCGGAACAGGCCAAATGAACTCCTTAAATCTTGACTTGAAAAACGCAGAAAAAACCATCTGTTCCGCCACTATAAGCGGCGGAACAGGTGAAAATACTCTCTGTTCCGCCACTAGTAGTGGCGGAACATGTGGTTTTTTCACCTGTTCCGCCACTGATAGTGGCGGAACAGACCAAATTTTCCACTCGGACACTGGAAAACGCAAAAAAAAAAAAAACGACTGTTCCGCCACTACTAGTGGCGGAACAGCTACTAAACCCAAAAAATCCCATTTTTATTGCTCTTTCTCTCTCCGCTTCCCCCATTCACTCTCCAGAACCGACGGAACACAAAAAAGGACGAATATTTGGGTGATTTTTGAGTGAAAAAATTATAAAAAAAGTGAAAATTAAAGGAGAAAGGAAGAATTAGAAGGAAGAATTAGAAGGAAGAATTAGAAGAAAGAAAAAGAGAAAGGTAATTGATTTTATTTTATTTTGAGTTTAGGTTTAGGTGTTAGTTTTGGTATTTTTTTGAATTGATTGAAATTAGGATAAAATAAGTTTGAATTAATTGAAGTTAGATTAATTTGTTTGATTTGTTAGATTAATTGGTTTGATTTGTTAGATTAACTTGTTTGATTTATTTAAAATAATTTATTTGAAATTATTGATTAAAATTAATAATTATTTTTTCAAATTAAGGAGAAGAAGAAGGTGAAGGTGAAGCAAGAAGATATTAGATATTAGATATTTTAGAAGAAGAGGAAAATTAGAGAAGGCAAAAGCAAGTTAAAGAAAAGGAAGAAGAAAGTAGGTAATTTAGTAAAGAATTATTTTTTAAACTTATTAATTAGTTCAATTTAGTATATATTTTTTTGACTTGTTGAAATATTATTGTAATTAGGAAAAAGAATAGATATTTGAAAGACGATGGCACAAAACTCAGTAATATTTCTATATTACGATGGTCGGATTGTTCAGAACAACAACGGCTGCAGTTACGAGCCATCTGAGCCTGCTGTCTTACTGGAAAGTACAGCTTCAAATAGAAATTATGTCCAATTGTGTTATGAAATTTATGAAAATATTGGTTGGTCGTCCAATGACACTCTTTTAATTCGAGGTAAATACCCTTATCTTAGCGGCAACGAATGGCATTTTAGACCAGTAAAAATTACGAATGACAAACAACTAATTCAATTTGCTGAGCGCGTCAGAAGTGTTGGTCTAGAATTAGAAATATATGTTGATCGAGAACCAAATAAAGAATCCCATATAGGAACTAGTAGTAGAACAACTGTAGTTGCAAATGTGGATGAGAATGAAATGAATATTGGAGATTGTCAGGGTCAATTTCCGATATTTGATAGGAGGGTATTAGAAGATGAAGATGATGAAGATGAATTAGATGAGGAACCAGAAATGGGTCCAGAAGATGAAGAAGAAATATATGGAGATGGCGAAGCAGAAAGGGAGGGAATGAACTATCAGACGGGATATATTTATACAGAAGATGGTCAAATGGGTAATGTGGGGACTTTCGGCAATCCGCCGGCAGCGGAGTTCGAAGATACTTCAATGTGGAAATTTGCGAGAAATGATGTTCTATCGGGAAGTAGTATGCATGAAGGGGATGGAATGTTATATAAGGGTCAGACATTTGAAACGAAATCAGAGTTACAATCGGCTATAAGATTATATAGTGTGATGTGTCACCGAGAAATTGAAGTCGTTAGTTCAGACAAAGAGAGATATATTGTGCGCTGCAAGCTTAAACATGAAGCCGACATGTGTAATTGGAGGTTGCATGCATCAATAAATAAACAAGAATTATGGCAGATTAAAACATATGTGCAACCACACATATGCAACCATGAAACACCTATAAAAGATCACAAACAATTAACTAGTGCGCTTGTTGGGGGTTTAGTTCTAGATATTGTTAGAGCAGATTTAGCAATTAAACCCGTAACAATAATAGAAACCATTAAAATGAAGTATGAATATAACATATCGTATTGGAAGGCTTGGCATGCGAAGCAACACGCGCTTAGATTCTTATTCGGAGGTTGGAAAGAGGCTTATAATTTGCTACCTGAATATATGGCGGCAATAAAAAAAAGCAAATGTCGGTACTCGTTACTCTTTTAGACTTGGTGCTATAAATAGTAACGGTGAGACCGAGTTTGAAGGGTTGTTTTGGGCATTTGGCCCGTCACTTGGTGGTTTCAAGTTTTGCAAACCCGTTTTAACAGTAGATGGAACATTTCTAACCGGAAAATACCTAGGAACCTTACTAACGGCAATCGGTAAAGACCCAAATGGTCAATTATTTCCTGTAGCATTTGCTTTGGTTGAGAGGGAGAAAAATGAGACTTGGGAGTGGTTTTTTGAGTGTTTGGATAACGTACTCGGTAATCGCAATGGCTTGTGTATTATTTCGGATAGACACGCGGGAATAATAAATGCAATGAGGGGCGACAAATGGAAGGAACCTTACGGATTTCATCGTTATTGCTCGCGTCATTTGGAAGCAAATTTGAGTACCCACGTAAAAAACAAATCAGTATCTCAGTTGTTAACACCATTAGCTCGAGCGCACAATATATATAAATTTGAAAAAATATGGAAAAAAATTGAGAAGCAAAGTAAAAACAAGGCGACAGAATGGTTAGAGCTATTGGCGAAAAGCAAATGGGCTCTTTCATACGATGAGAACGGTCGTCGGTGGGGCGAAATAACTAGTAATAATGCTGAAATAATGAATTTTGTTTTCAAAGGAATAAGAAAAACTGCTCGTTACGGCAATTGTGATGGCGACTTTTTACAAGCTCAATTCTTATCACGTGAGATATGGAGAGAATGCTACTAACACGCAAAATAGGTGGCCCGATGTTGTTTTGATGGAAAAATTGGAGAGAAGGATCAATAAAGCTGCTTCCCATACAGTCACTTGTTATAATTTTAACAGAGGAATCTATCAGATACAGGCAATGCCTCGGCGTACGATTAGTGGTATCGGAAGAGGAGGAAAGCTTTGGGAAGTCAATTTCAATGAAGGTACTTGCGGGTGCCAGAAGCCTCAAATATATCATTATCCGTGTTCACATATCATAGCAGTTTGCATGCACAAACGGGTTTCGCACGAGCCGTTCATTAATAAATGTTATTCACTAGATAATCTGAGGCGTACATACAATATGAGTTTCTATCCTGTTAAGGACAAATCGCATTGGAGGCCACGCGCGAAGTTTGTGATATTACATTAGTTCCCGGTGATAAACTTGTACGGAAAGACTCGAACGGAAGAATACAGCGCGGTAGAAGACAGGAGAAACGATTCCACAATAGTATGGACACCATGAACAAAGAGAGTCGTGGGAAAAATTGCAGTATTTGCAAATTACCCGGACACACTGCACCAAGGTGCACGCAAAGGGGAGGAGGCCAATATAGAACGGAATCTTAAAATAATAAACTGTAACATAACAAATACCCGGACACCCTGCACCAATATGTTGTTTTATTTGCGAACTTGTGTTTTAAATTGTTGTTTTTATTTAAGAACTTGTAGTTTGATATTTGTTTTTCTTTAATAGCTTGTTTTTCTTTAATATTTGTTTTTATGAAAGAACCAGTAAAATTAGTAACGGTTTTTATGAAAGAACCGTTACTAATAGATATTTAGTAACGGTTTTTATGAAAGAACCGTTACTAATCGTGTATTTAGTAACGGTTTTTATGAAAAAACCGTTACTAATAGATAGTTAGTAACGGTTTTTATGAAAGAACCGTTACTAATTGAATATTTAGTAACGGTTTTTATGAAAGAACCGTTACTAATCGTGTATTTAGTAACGGTTTTTATGAAAGAACCGTTACTCATAGTGTATTTAGTAACGGTTTTTTAGTAACGGTTTTTATGAAAGAACCGTTACTAATCGTGTATTTAGTAACAGTTTTTAGGAAAGAACCGTTACTAACGGGGTATTTAGTAACGGTTTTTATGAAAAAACCGTTACTAATAGATAGTTAGTAACGGTTTTTATGAAAGAACCGTTACTAATTGATACTTAGTAACGGTTTTTATGAAAGAAGCGTTACTAATTGAATATTTAGTAACGGTTTTTATGAAAGAACCGTTACTAATAGTGTATTTAGTAACGATTTTTATGAAAGAACCGTTACTAATCGAGTATTTAGTAACGGTTTTTATGAAAGAACCGTTACTAATCGTGTATTTAGTAACGGATTTTAGTACAACCGTTACTAATTTTTCTAACAAGCCATAACATAATAAACCTAAAATAATAAACTGACTGTAACATAACAAATCATAACAGAACAAATCCTAAAATAACAAACCAGAAAATAATAAATCCTAAAATAAAAAACTCTAACATGATAACACCCTAACATCCTCTGCCGGCTGCTCTCCTCTTTAGCGCTGCTCGAGTCATCATCTGAGGAGTCTGAGTTTGATTCTGAGTGAGTTGACTAAAGTCTTCTCCGCCTTCCTCTTCTCCTCCTCCTTCTTCTCCTCCCTCTGGCGTATTCAGAATATCCCATTCATCTCCCCCATTAAATTCATTAAGCTGCTCCAATGACATTTTTGTGCATCCTAACCATTTTTTTATGCCGGCTTTTATTTCTGTTAAACTCGTCGACCAATCTCTCTGAACATCTTCAATCCTATGACAGCTCCATCCCTCATGCTTTGTGCCTTTCGAAAAATATTTATTATTTTAAACGTAACAAATTGTGAAAAATATTACAAAACACAATAAAATATTATTAAACTTAAAAACTTTATGAAAAATATTTACCGCGGCTCTTTTGTCTGGAACAATAGGGCGGTATGTTCTCGATCCGTGCGGAACCTGAGACTGCACTATCAGATCGGACTCACTGTAATACCACCTCAAGTATGCGTCGGTTTGGCTGGAATCGTACGGTGGCGGCTTACGTTTTGGGGCTCGTAACCATTTACTCTCCCAAAGATAAATCCACTTCTTGTGAATCTCCGGCCAATTGTCTCCGCGGCCTTGTTGCCAGTCATGTAATTCTTCATCATATACGGGAGCCTCTTTCTGGGGGGATTTTCTGCCGATACCCGAACTGTCGCATCACCCTCTGAGGGCGGACACGCTCGACAATCCACATATAAATCAACGGCAAAGAGAGTAAGCATGTATCTCTTTCTTCACCACAAATGGGTGGCAGTCTCGGGCGAATTTCTTCATACGGTGCCCAATCCACCTCATCTTGCCGACCGACCGTCGAACAAGTCCCGACGTGACAAAGCAAATGAGTGTACATCCTATCGTCTCTCCTAGTAGCACCAATAAACAAAGCATTCCAACCGTATCATTATAATTCGGATTTTCGTACATATTCACTCTTTCGGGGGTCAACGGAACATCCGGTCGAAGAGCGAGGAAAATGCATCCACGCCCATAATTGTAATAATAGCACGCAACCCCCCATATTTTTCCGACTTGGGCCGGTGCTTTTACACGGCTCTCGATACGAGATAACCGAGAACCGCACTCCCAAATGCCCACTCGTGCAAATTTTCTATATCTTCAATAAACACTAATGGCATGAGGGAATATGAATCTCCATTTGAGTCGGTAAATAAAACATCGGTGAAGAAGGCTATGATATAAGCTCGACAATATTGTTGCACCCTTAAGAGTGGGGCGTCATTTTCCAAATCGGAAAAATTTTCCATAAACCATTTCTTATAAACTAAAATCTTGCTTTTTCTTTTGTCACCTCTCGAACATATTTACCGGTGGGGTTTTTTCCGAGCAGTTCCGTCGCTTTATCTACCCAACTAATATCTCCAAGTATTCAAACACAACGGCGTACCATCAACCCGCATCCCCAACAAACATGAAACATCATCCAAGGTGATGGTCATTTCCCGTGTGGCATATGAAACGTATGTGTCTCCGGTCTCCACCGCTCCCGCAGAGCACTTATCATAGTAGCCTCAATAGGAATATGACCGATTTTTCGTGTTTGTAACAAACATGCATTCAAAAAATATGGCTCGTCTCGATAGTTCCATGGTACCGCATTAACGAAAAATATAAGTAAAATATTTTTACGTAATCAAATAAATACATATATAGAATCATATTTAAATACATTACCGATGTGTGATGCTGCCTGAACCGATAACCCCCGGCAATGTACTCGGCGTTTTTTCCTCGAAATTTCTCGTTCTGTGTCTGTCTTGTAATACATTTAGTTGACGATATGTCGGACGTTGGGGCTCAACCATCGGAGCCTTCCCTTTGTTCGCCCGATTATGCCCGCCCCGACTTGAACCGGCTCCGAGATGACATCTTTTTCCGGAAAAACTATTTTCTTGAAATTAAAATAAAAAATTCTTACATGTTTCTAAAATATTTTTTCCTCTAAAAATATTTTTTACCCCTCAAATATTTTTCTAAAATATTTTTTCCTCTAAAAATATATTTTACCCCTATCTACAAAATAATTTTTTTCCCCTAAACCAATTTTCTAGAATATTTTTTCCCTACTAAATTTTCCCCTATTAAATATTTTCATAATTTAAAAAAATACTATATAAATTATACATACCAAATGAATCTAATATCTTCTTCCTTCACCTTCACCTTCACATTCACCTTCTTCTTCTCCTTAACCTTCACCTTCCTTATTCATATTTCACATATTTGAAAAAATAATTATTAATTTTAAACAATTATTTCAAATCAATTATTTCAAATCAATCAAACAAATTACTCTAACAAATTAATCTAACTTCAATTAATTCAAACTTATTTCATCCAAATTTCAATCAATTCAAAAAATACCAAAACCACACCTAAACCTAAACCTAACCTCAAAATAACTTAAAATAAAATAAAATCAATTACCTTTCTCTTTTTCTTCCTTCTAATTCTTCCTTTCTCCTCCAATTTTTACTTTTTTGGGAATTTTTCCGCTCAAAAATCGCCCAAAAAATCGTTTTTTTTTGTTCCCGTCGGGTTGAATGTTTTAATGGGGGAAGCGGAGAAAGAAAGAGCAATAAAAATGGGATTTTTTGGGTTTAGTAGCCTGTTCCGCCACTAGTAGTGGCGGAACAGGTCCGTTTTTTTTTTTTGCGTTTTCCAGTCCGAGTGGAAAATTTGGCTGTTCCGCCACTATCGGTGGCGGAACAGTGAAAAACCACATGTTCCGCCACTGCTAGTGGCGGAACAGAGAGTATTTTCACCTGTTCCGCCACTTATAGTGGCGGAACAGGTGGTTTTTTCTGCGTTTTTCAAGTCAGATTTAAGGAGTTCATTTGGCCTGTTCCGCCACTTATAGTGGCGAAACAGGTGAAATATGCACCTGTTCCGCCACTAATAGTGGCGGAACATAGTAATTCTTCAATTTTTATGCTAATTACCCATTCATGAGCCATGTTAATCTTTAATGAAATATTTTAACATGTTCCGCCACTACTAGTGGCGGAACAAGATTTTTAATACTAATTAACCACGTTTAGTGCGTAAAATGGGCCGTTTTTGGCAGAACTGAAAATCTACCTGTTCCGCCACTACTAGTGGCGGAACAAATGTTGTTCCGCCACTAATAGTGGCGGAACAGGTGCATATCTCATCATGGGCCTGCCCACGGCCCAAACACACAAAGCTAAAATATGGCAGGTTTGAGTTTATTAACATCATAAGATTATAATGTACAAATGAATGTTATCAGAACCGGACCGGACGTCGATCTGGATAAGTTCTAGGTCACTGGTTTACTGGTTGGACCGGTGGGCCAACCAGGTAAACTGCTGAATCGCTGGTTTTCATAAAATGATATTGATATATTAATAATATGATCCAATACTAGAAAAGATGTTTTCTTATACCTCCACATAATCTTCTCTCTCAGCTATCCGATCTAATTAGCAGACCGAATCGCAAATCCTACTGGATCCGGGTTTTTTCGGTTCAGCCAGTGAATCAGGCCGGTTTTGATAACACTAGTATAAATGGTTAATTTCCTCAAACAAATTATGACTTTTGTTTTCTTAAAATACAAATGATTTCTCATTCATGATTGCAATCTTAAGATGAATTTTTCATTTTTTTTATTCAATCACTAATACCGTAGCAGTGGTGCAATGAATAAGGGTTTTTTATATATTTATTTTCTCATCACGTTTCCACAAAAATATAATAGGAGAAAAAGAAAAACACACAATATTTCAGATTCAAAATTCATCGCAAAATTCATAATAAAATAATATATAAATATAATAGGAGAAAAAGAAAAACACACAATATTTCAGATTCAAAATTCATCGCTTCATAATAAAATAATATATCTTATTAAAAGATATTCATAACAATATTCAAACCAGATTTTCTCTAACCAACTCCATGATACCTTTAAAGAATTGGCCCTTAACAAATTGATTGTAAACTGACTGAATGTTTTTTTACTGTATATATGACCGTACATATACAACGAAAGAAATATATGTAAATGAAAAATAAAACTTAACTTCATATATCAATGTACTTATGAAGAATGGGAAAAATATGGATAGAATGATTCATCATTTTCTCGGGCTAATTTTGTCCGCTTGAGTCTATTATAGTAATAAAAATAAAATATATATATCAATAATGCAAAAAAAAATAAAAAATAAAAACCTACATGTTTAGACCCTAATTCCCAATGATTTTCCAATTAAACCATAATTTTCCAATATAAATCTTAATGAGAATAATAATATTAGGATTAAAGTATAATAACTAAAAGATAAGGAGGATCAAAATGAAAATTTGTACATCCAACCGCTCTAGTTTTACATATAACATTTATACCATTCTAGTAAAATAAAATACTTAATGAGATTTAAACTCATCTTTCATTTTCCGAAATACTTAGCGACTGAACTGGTTTCAGAGATATTTATTTTTCTAGGAATACTTGGGGACCAGAAATGGAACCGTGCAGTGGCGCATCTCAGAAATAAATCATACTACCGGTTCACCTCCTAGTCTAAGGAAACTGGTGATAAACGTGATTTTTCTAGTAGTGCGGAAACCATTAGTCATATAAACGAGAGGTTGAAATAATTTCTCTAAAAGAAATTCAATCTATAAAATATCTTATAGAGGCTAATAAATGAAATCTAGAAAGTCAGATGTCTTTGAAGAGATTAAAAATTGAAATCTAGAACTCAAAGTTACCCTGCTAAAGATTTTTTCCAACTCATATACTTTGCCTGTTATTGCAGGTTATTTAAATATTGATTGTGGACTAGCCAGTGGTCAAAGTTATATTGATGATATCACATCATTAAAATACATTCCTGATGATCAATTTGTGGAATCTGGGAAAATATACAATATTTCAGAAGAATACACACTATTCCTTCCCCTGGATAAACAATATTCAAATCTTAGGAGCTTCCCAAATAGAAGTCGAAATTGCTATGTCATAAACACAACTGTACCATCTGGCAAGTATCTTCTAAGGGCAGGCTTTTTTTACGGAAACTACGATGGGCTCAATAGCGTCGGAACCAACAGCCCCATTTTATTTGACCTTTATATTGGTGTCAACCTTTGGGACACTGTAAATATAACAAATGCATCCCAACAGTATCAGTATGAACTCATCACTGTTGTGTCAAGTGATTTTATGTCCATTTGCCTCATAAACACTGGCTCTGGAACTCCTTTCATCTCTTTAATAGAGATGAGGCCTCTAAGATCGACAATGTATATGGCTGCAAATTCATCCCAATCACTAAAATTGAGCAGCCGAAACTACATGGCTAAGAACACAAATCCAATTATCAGGTAAGCTTTTTAATTCAAATAAAAAGGTTTTCTAAATCCAATTATCAGGTAAGCTTTTTAATTCAAATAAAAAGGTTTTCTAAATCCAATTATCAGGTAAGCTTTTTAATTCAAATAAAAAGGTTTTCTAACTCACAATATAATTAATTTACATGGTCTCACCCGGCCCTCATGCTACTGAGAATTTATGGTGTGATAAATAGATACAGTGACGATAGATATGATCGGATCTGGAAACCATGGATTGGAGCAGGGTGGACACCATGGTACAGAGCTGACTACATGGAGACCGATGTGTTTGAAGTACCATCATTTGTACTGGAACATGCTGGTTCAAACAAAACAACTCCAATTGGGAGTCTTTATTTTAAGTGGGAGTATCCTCAAATTGATAAGCGCTACATGTTCCTTCATTTTGCCGAGATTGCAGATTATACAAGTGGAACTCGCTCATTTGACGTATACATTAATAATATTCTGCTAGCTCCTGCTTTACATCTGAATTACACCCAATCTACTACAGTGTATACTCCGGAACCATCTGTAACTGGCTTCGAAGTTTTCATTCAGGCAACATCAGACTCAGTAATGGAACCGTTACTTAGTGCAGTGGAGGTATACTCGCTCATGGCACAGACAGAAGTTGCAACTGATGAAAATGATTGTAAGTATATATTTACTTCTTGTTTTAATGTGAATCTTGCTCTTCCTAATTCCTATCCTCTATTACCTTTTGAGTATTTACTTCTTGTTTTTATGTGAATCTTTCTCTTCCTGTAATTCCTATCCTCTCTTACCTTTTCAAGCCACCTACTGTGGACAATTTACATAAATTGAGATATTTAGATTCAAAATACATAATTCATTTTGTTCAATTATTTTTTCGTTTCAGTCGATGCTATTATGAAAATCAAGCAAAACTATGGAGTAAAGAAGAATTGGGTGCTCGATCCTTGTTCACCAAAGAATTACACGTGGGATGGAGTGGGTTGTAAGTATACAGCTGGTACTCCGATAATTATTTCCTTGTGAGTATTTAAACATAAACGTATTTCTATGTGCGAAATTCTACTCATTGTAAAAATTAACAAGTGCATCCTTTTTATGTAGAAATCTTTCGTCAAGTTGGATGAATGGTACCATCTCGGACTCTTTTTTTTCGCTCAAATCAATCCAGATCTTGTAAGCTCGATTTATACTTCAATATATTCCACAATAAAATAATTCGAAGGAACTTCTTATATCCAGTTTATTGAAGTTTTCAAGTTACTAGTTATTCAACCCTCAGAATCTCCAACAATTTTTAGCATTGGTATTCTTTTTTTAATGACAAGTGGTCATTAAAATGAGTGATTATAATCAATGCTGGATCTTAATAGAGATTAAGGGATCAGCCATCTCCCCTAAATTTTAAGAAATCAATATACATATATAAGTATATTACTGTATTTTTGTGATATAATTAGAAATTATATGTATATCACCCCCTAAGATTTTTAGCATAATTTATATTACATCCCACCAAAGATTTCGATCATGATCCGCCATTATGATTATTATAAATTAACGGTTATTAAAATTTTAATTATATGTGGTCATTCTAAAATATTAGATGATTATTAAAAACAAAAATAAATAAATAAAATTAATATAAATAACTATATTATGATGGTTTGACCACTTGGACCATAAAATTAGTGGAAATTTTAGGGGTTATATATATGAGGTCCTTACTATATGTTTTACACAATTTATACTAACTATAAAATGTTAACAATTATATGTTCAGTCTAGCCCGGCTTGTAATAACATTCATATTTCTATATTTGTTTCCTCAGGGACTTGTCGAATAACCAGCTTAGTGGAGATGTTCCAGATTCTCTTGCAAATATGCCTTCCCTTCAAGTCCTGTAAGAATCTAACTTAAGCAATGCAAGTCTAGTAAAAATATAAGGGCTAATGATTTCAATAAAATAAAAATTATACAAAAGTCAAAGATGACTGAGTGTACCATATCCTTGTCTGCAGGAACCTGATAGGCAATTGTTTGAATAAAGTCCCCAAATCATTGAAGCAAAAATCAGAAAATGGAACGCTCGTGCTGAGGTTCACAAGAAGTCTTATTATTCTTTTGCTTTGTAATATTTTCTTAGAAAATCTGCAGAAGTATTTTAACGAAAGTTACAATATTTGGTAGATTTGACGCAAAAACAAAATGTGAAGCTTATAATCCCAAGAAGAAAGTTATAGTTATCAGTGTGGTTGTTCCTTCAGCAATTATTGTGGCTATCCTGGTAGGTTTCGTCATGCGTATGTGCAAAGGAAATTTATCAGGTACTTTTTTGCTGTTAGCAATTGTAACAATTTCATAAATTTGTAGCTCGACCTTCACTAGTCTTCTTATTTCATTTATCTTTACTTCCACTAAGAATAAGCTTAATTTTTTTTTAATTCAATTTATGAAATTATCAAATTTATGAAACATGAAACACAAATAAACCAAATCCATGGATCAAGATGAGATTCGAACTCAAATATGGTCTTATTCTCTATACAAACCAATAAAGTTTACGCGAACAACAATTTTAATTATTATTTAATGAAACTCATAATAGATTATATGCCCTGGATTCAATATTCATTTAAGCAAAAATTCCTCCTTTTCCTTTAAGGATATTCATTTAATGAAGCTCATAATAGATTATATGCGTTGGATTCAATATTCATTTAAGCAAAAATTAAAGTAGCACAAAGAGTCATCTTCATTCAATAAAAAAATTTAATTATTACTAACCTCTGAATTAAAAATTCAGAAAAAATCTTAATTAACAATTACCCGCGTACATAATATATACATGAGTACTTTAAATCAAGCTCCACATATCCGGTTGTCTCATGCTTTCGTGCTATTTTAGTTGATCAAGTCATGCAATTTACACCGTTAGTTGCAACTACTTCATTAATTTTGATCCCACTAATTATCATTTTGTTTATGACTCTTTTTTGAATTCCTTGGTGGCAACAATGCAGTAAGGCTACCAAGTAACAATCAAGAAGTTACCTTGGAAATAATGGCACACCAATTTATGTACAAAGAATTGAAGTGTTCAACAAATAACTTTAAGAGGATCATAGGCCAAGGAGGATTTGGTACTGTCTATTATGGCAAGTTGGAAGATGGTACTGAAGTTGCAGTTAAGTTAAGGCATGAATCATCTTCCCAAGGAGTACGTGAGTTCCTAAGTGAGGTAATGTATCTCAAGTAATCACAAGAAAATAATATTCCATTTTCAAAATGTATATTTTTAGCAATTATGGGTTGTTATTTTTAATTATAAGATTTTTGTGCATTAGGCATATCATTTAGACAGGAGCCATCACAAGTACCTCGTTAAGATGATTGGTTACTGCAATGAGGCAAATTATGTTGCACTTGTGTTTGAGTACATGTCTGAAGGGACTCTTCGAGAACATCTTCGAGGTTCAATCTCTTTTCCTTTTTCTTTTTTATTTTGAATCAAGTCTAGTTTTGTTGTTTCACAAGATCTCCATTTTGATATATTGCTAGTAATCCCTGGTTAATTTGTTTGTCAATCTGATGCAGGTGAAGTTTCTCATTCTAATCCTCTTAGCTGGAAAACAAGGCTGCACATTACCCTTGAGTCTGCACTAGGTTTGCTAGAAGAGAAACCCTCTCTTTTTTCAAATAGATGAATTTTATTTCCTTCAAAGCTGCAATCTGGTTATCATTTTTTATATAAATAATCTGCAGGCCTAGAATATTTGCACAAAGGATGTAGCCCGCCAATTATCCACCGAGATGTCAAGACAAACAACATCCTCCTAAATGCTGATCTCCAGGCAAAAATCGTTGATTTTGGAATATCAAAGGCTTTTTCTAATGATTACAAAACTCACGAGACTACACGTATTGCCGGCACCTTGGGATACGTAGATCCCGCGTAAGTTTCCTTTACTGGCTAGGAGAACATGTTCTATATCCTTCCTGACACATTCATTGTAGTGAATATTAGAGACAAATTAAGAATTAGCATTATTTCAAAAAAAAAATGTACTAAGAACTGCCACGGCACGTGTGCATGCACTTAATAAAGTCAGTAGAACGCCTCTATTTTTAGTCCTTTTTTTTTTGCCCCCATAGTGATAGTCGGGATATTTTTTTATATATGGTAATTTGAAGTTTGAACATATCGGACCACTTTCGAAATCAAAATTTTTAAAAAGTTCTCAAACAAACAAAAACCTTAATTACCACTTTTAGAGATAAATGAGAGTAAAGTATATTTTTTCATTTATAAATTTCATAAATTTGAAAAAAAAATAGCAATTCTAGTCCAAAAAAATTAGTAAGATATTATGTATTTATGCAGATATTATAATTGCGGCATGCTTACAGAGAAGAGCGATGTGTATAGCTTTGGTGTAGTTCTGCTTGAAATAATAACTGGCCAGCCTGTCATTATCATAAATGACGGACTGAGGGTTCACATAGGCCAGTGGGTGAACAGAGTTCTTTATGAAGAAAATAATACTATAGATCCTGCAACACAAGGCGATGCTAAAGGAAAAATTACTGAGGTTGCTGACAAAACAATTCTAGGAGAATACAATGTGAAATCCATAGAGAAAGCGATTGAGTTGGCCCTGCAATGTGTGGAACATGAATCTGCCTCGAGACCAACTATGACTGAAGTTGTGTTGAATCTGAAGAAGTGTATTAAACTGGAATGTGCTAGTTCAACAAGCCGAAGCTCATCTCCGACAAGTCATGATCGTGATTCTAGGGAAGTACCACTGAGCGGTGAAGAAATTCAAGAAATTCTCTGAATTGAGCAGTCTTCTTAATTTGGCAGTGTACTTCTGCTGTCATTCTTGTCTAATTAGAATATTCATAAAACAGTATATATATAGAATAGAAAAATAACATACAAACCAGAAAAACAGTACATAAATCCTAAAAATAGTATATAATTACATATACTTCTAATTAATAAGGTCAAAAGTGATGATCGCGCCCTTGAGTTTTGTAAGTGGATTTTATCCATCTTCAATCAGATTTCAGATTTTAGTCTTGATTTTATCCATCTTCAATCAGATTTCAGATTTTAGTCTTCATTTTCAAAATATCGCACTTACCTCACAAATTGGTGGCAACAATGCACTCAATTGATGATCGATCACGTTCTTCATATAATGCAACATTTCTGATGCCTATGGATATCTTGGCTGCCTTCGCTGGTTCTTTACTAACTATTTCAAACTGTTCATATTATCATCCCAAATGAATCCCCTAGAAAAGAACTCCAGAAACACCAGAAACATCCAAGCACCAAGAAATTGATTCCAAATGACGCAAGCCCTACATATAAGTTGTCAAAGCAAAGACAATTCAACCATGAATAGATAACTTCTCAGATAACATAAACCACAATTCCAAGCATTTAAAACAAACCATAAAAGTAACAAAATCACAAAAAAAAGAGCCAAAATTCATTGTATGCTACTAACTAATAGTTATGGATATATCGTGAACCTCGTTAGATAATATAGAGGTTTTAAACACTACATGAAACACAAGCGTAATCCGTAAGCCGGTCCGAACATAATACAGTGCTCTACCAAACAACCAAAAACAACACATAAAAACAACTCAAATTAGTCCCAAACACAACACACCACACGTTAAAACAACACACTCAACACACCACATCCCCCCTCACTCGCCTCGCCCCTTTCTCTCCCATCCGAACCCTAAAACTACATGGGCCTCAGCTCCTCAGTAAGTGTTCTGCCAGAGCTGGTGAGAAGGCTGCTGCTGACCGGACGGCTGGGAGCCAGCCATTCCAGAGTCGCCAGCTGTCGACTGGTGGCTGAGGTGGTCCTGGGCCCCGCCGGGGATTTGGGAGTGGTAAAAGTTGGGGTAGCCGAGAGAGTTGAGCTGAGAGGGTTGCTGGCCCTGACGGAAGTTTCCGTGCTGAGTCTGGCCTTGGTAGCTGTAGAATGTGCTAGCTGGCATTGTTGAGAGAGTTCTTGATCCGGCTGCAGCCGCTCCATGAAGCCACATCGCCGGATTTTCGCTCTGCTGAAATAACAATGTAAAAGAATTTTTGAGTAAGACTAGTTAAAAGGGAGAAGTTTATTTTTAAGATGACTTGTTTAGGTTCTTTAAACCAATGTTTAGGTTTCGAAGTTGCGGCTCTCACTCCGTTGATAAAATAAATTTTGGAATTGAATAAAAATGAGTTGAAAGGAGCAATTTTGCATTGAAGGCTTTTCGTTATATGGCATGACTATGTAAAAGGAGTTTCATTTTTCATGTGAGGAAGATGAGTTAAAGGGGAGTTATTAAGATCAACTTCTTTAGGTTTTAAACCAAATGTTGAAAAATTTTGGAATTGAATAAAAAAGAGTTGAAAAGAGTGTTTTGCATTAAGAGGTGCATTATATACTTTGTAAAGTACAAAGCATGCATTCAGAAATATCACGTATTAACCATAATGTCCCACAAACCCCTGTAAAATATGAAAATTATCATCTACACAAATCTCCAGATTTTTTAATTATGATATTTCAATGTTCTCTAGGGGAATATACTCGATATTTCAATGTATTAAAGGGATACTACTTTAAAAAAAAGCGGACCTGCTGCTGAAGAGACATGTAATGACTCATCTCCTTATTATACTGCGAGCTCAGCGCGGCCTCATCAAACCCCAGGCTCGTACTGGCCCCACCGCCCGACCCGCTGACCCCAAATCCGCCCTGACCCGCCCCGCCGAATCCTCCGTACCCGCCGGCCACAGCAGATCCCTGCTGCCCCTGCACATTGCTCCCCGCGGAGATGCTGTTCTTGTACTGCGGCAGGGCCGTGTACTTGGGCTGCTGCGGGATGGAGGCAGCCGATTGGTGGAAGTTGCCGTTTGCTGAGTAGGGTTGTTGCTGGAAGGAGGGTAGGTAAGTGTAGGATTGGTGGGGAAGGAAAGGGTACCCGATTAGGTTTGTGAATGGGAGGGTCGGTTGGGAGTACGGGTGGTGCATTGCTGCAAGCTGTTGTGGGAGCAGCGCGCCTGCTTGTTGAATTGTTTGCGCTTGTGTTTGAGCTTGGCTTTGTGGGATTTGGGTTTGGTTCTGGGCGGATTGTTGTTGCTGGTTTGAGAATACTCCCTGCTTTGCTGCCTGTAAATCAAAAGGAAAGGATGTTTGTTGAGTTGTTAGGAAGCACGGAAAAAGTAATGTGTTGATCGGTGGGAGTGGTAGTGTACCTCTTGCATGTTGATAGTGGAGCCGCTGGTTGAAGGGACAGCTGTCATGTATTTGTTGGGAATGGCTTGGCTTGTGACCAAGGGCGAAAAGGACAGATCAAAATCGCGTACAGGCTGCCCCGGTGGTGCTAGTAAGTTGGCTTGCTGAAAACAACCACAACAAAATAAAAATAAATAAATAAACGAGTACAAGAAAATGTTATTAAGGTAGTGTTAGAAACAAAATAAAGCATATATCATCCAATCAATGCATATAAAAGTACACAATAAGTACGCAAAGAAAAAAGTAATTGACTAACAGTTGGTGCCAGTAGAGATACGAAAGATACTTGTTTAATACTTCACAAGTACAACATTTCGCGAATTATTTTAAATTACGCATTATACTTTCTCCAACAAAACAAAATATTTCCCACATTATTTTAACAAAACTAGATCAAAAGAGAGACATACCAACAAAGTGGAGAAATCAGTGAGATTCTGCAGCTGGGAATTGCCTTGCTGATACCTAAACTCCGGCTGGGCAGTGTTGGCAAAAGCGGACGGCACGTTGTACTGCAGGCCGTGAGCCGGGCCGGCAGCGTCGTTTCTCAAAACATCAGGTTCAGGCGCGGGAACCGATGGCATTTCCATGGTTTCGACTCTCGTGTTGGCCTGGGATTGATTGTTCAGTGCCCCGCTGTTGTAGTACTCTTCGTTTCTGCAAATTAAAACATGATGAACGATTATGCATGATAAATTATGTAATACCCATATATAATTATTTGACAAAATATGCAAGCTGCGAATAATTTTTTTTTTACTATATCAACTATAGCTATAGGCAAAATAGATTAATAGAAGTACAGAATATACAAATATGTTTAGTATATACAAATTAACACTATTCACGTTATAAATATTATTACCAAAACAGATAATAATACCCTAATACTCAAATAGTTAAATATCAGTTCCCTCATAAAATATTACTAAAATAGATAATAATCCGAATAATAAAACATCATAATACCAATTAATAACATCTAGATCCGTAAATTACTACTTAAAACAAATAAAATCCAAATGCTCCATAAAAAACAAATAAAGAGATAAATAATATCAAAATACTCCAGAAATTAAATAAAAAAACCAAAATAAAAATATTCAACATACCCAGCATCGGTTTGTTGCTCCACAGTTGAAGCCTCGTTCTCCGCAGGCGCCAGCTCAGCAGGGTGAGAATCCTGAGACTTCTGAGAGAAAATTCCCGAAAAAGCCCCTGACCCAAAACTGCCGAAGCTCAGATGCGCACAGTCAGCGTTCGAGACTTGCAAATGGTTCGGAATTATTACAGCTGGATTTTCATCCGAAACATTATTATTATTCGCATTGTTAATGTCGTTATTTGCAAGAGACTCCTCTTCTTGTAGACTGAGTTGTTGGAAATCCCCAGATACTTCCTCTTCTGTCTCCTCAACTGAATTTTTTTTAAAGAACGAAACAAATAATTAGCTTTGATTAATCAAGCATTAGAACAACAAAATAGTCTTCAGATCATATTGGTAAAAATTTGAACATTAAAATAAAAGTAGAACATTTATTATTATATCACCTTCGCGAAAATAAAAACATCTCATAAAAAATGCAAAATTAAAAAAAAGGATTTTTATTCAAAAAAAAAGTAAAAAACCCAACTTCTCTGAATATTAAAAAAAAAAATCCTTTATAAGATATCACTAGTAGAGGGGTACAAAAATTTAATCCAATTCATCAGTTTTTCAGGGATCCAAAAACATCGGGTATTTTTTAAATATTCATAAAACGCAGGGTGTTTTTCGAAAAAAAAAATCCCGAACTAAAAACACAGGTTAGTTATTGCAAAATTACCTTCATGGTGCTCATAGGAGTGTTGAGACTGGTACGCACCCGCATTATCCATGCCCTCATTACCCAAATTATCCTCAACCTGCAACGACCTATCATCAAACGACACCTGTCCTCCTTCCATCCCTTTATTATCCTCCGTTCCGTAATTCTCATAAGAAGCCGACGGCTCCGCATTGACTTGCGGCTCCTCCACCAGCGTCCAGTCGTCCGTAATCTCACCCTCATTCACATTCCCGTTGGAATGATCTTCCGTAACTTGATTTACAGTAACCTGAGTTACCGTAACTGGAGGTTCGGGTTGTATAACGGGTTTTGGCATGGCGGGGTATTGGGCGGTGTAGGATCGGTCGACCGGTGCGGCCGGTACGGTCGGTACGGCGGCTTTGGCTAGAGGCCGGCCCATTTTGACTACGTCAGCCATGGACATGTGGCCATGCAATCCTGACCACGCGTTTTGGAGAGGAGGAGGTTGGGAAGAAAGAGGGGGGCCGTCCAGTATGCCAGCTGGCGGTGCAGGTTGTGTGCTAGGGTTTGAACTCGAGCTGCAGAAAAAATAATAAAATAAGAAATGTCGGAAGGGTTGTTATTTTATTGTATTTTAGTTCTTGCTGAAATTTGAATTGAGAAGATGAATCTGAGTTGAGGCTGTGTTAAGAGATGAAAAAAGAATTGAAAATTGAACTTTGGTCAGGACAGGTAAGTAGGATTAAGAAAAATGAAATAACTGAATGAATAATTGCATGCAAAAGCCCTGATAAAAATGGATAAAAAAAAGAAAATTTGTTCGCAGAAATATATGTATATATATATATACATATGTATATATATATATATATATATATATATATATATGTATATGAAAAGTTTCACCACAAATATTGCATGTAAAGATGAATAAAGCAAGAGAGAAAGATTGAAGTACTAAACAAATGAATTAAAATAAGGTTAGGACTAAGACAGATTAACATAACTAGATGCCGTATATTAGCAAACAAAACAATTAGATGGAGAAATTGCATGCAAAATAACAAAATGCACAAAAAAATTGTTTAACAAATTTCAAAAATATTTATTTACCTCGGTACCGGTTTACTCGTACCCGTGGCAGGACCCAGAATTGAACTGCTCTCATTCTCTTTCATGTTTGAGCCCTTCACTCTTGGACCTTGATTATCTGTCAAAATGATATCAAAAAATAAGAACCAAAAAAAACGAAGAACATATATATCTTGATTTTTATGAAGATATATGATCAGTAAATCGTACCATTTGAGTTAGATTGATAGTATGTGTTGCGGGTCCCACGGTCAGAAGAAACCCTAGATCTTGGATTGTTATTGACTGAACGAGGCCTTGAGTCTCCAGTGTCTTTAACCTAAAAAAAAGGAACGGAAATTGAAATTAAAGTGTTGAACTTTTTGTGTTAATTTGTACAAAAGATTGTAAAATAACAAAAAAAAAAGGATTTTAAATTGGAGTAAAATTTGAAAGTGAGTACTCACATCCTTTTTCTTCTCGCGTTTGCTCTTAACTTCATGAAAAGTATCTGAAAAAACAATGCCATGTCAGAAACAACATATAATAAGTTTCGTAATTTAAAAACAAGCACATTCGCTTAATCACCCACTTAGTATTACAACATGGGTCCTACTGTATTGTTTGCACTGTGCAATCATACTTGGAAAACAAAACAAAAAAAAACCTCATTTTCATTCATAAAAGAAAAAAATGATATATTTAGGGGCAAACTCCACAATAGACCTATAATGTGAAGATTATTACCATTTTCAAAGTATTGTACCAAAAAAATATATTTAGGGGCAAACTCCACAATAGACCTATAAATGTAAAGATTATTGCTATTTTCAAAGTATTGTACCAAAAGTTAAACCTTTCACTACTCACCTTTCTTTTTAACACAGAATAAAAAAGACCTTTAATATTTGATACAAAAACCAACCAAAGAATCAACCTTTTCCCCAAATAACTGCATGTAGTAGTACCAAATAACCACTTTTAATATACCTAACTAATTACAACTAATCCTATAAACCATCTCCAGAAAGAGAAAACCCTAGAAACCTAAAAGACTCAATATCTTACTCAAAGCAGCAAGTTTTTTCAAAACCTAATTCCGTTTAAAACAAAAAGAAAGGCTAAAAACGTGTACTCAATTACCACAAACCCTAAAATATGGCCAATTAAATAAGAACAGTAACAAACTGAAAGCAATACAAGAATCAAATATCCCCTCACAGAAACAATCATTTCTTGAAAAGATCCTCACAAATCCAACAATAACAAATCAAACTCAAAGGATTAAACCCTTACTCAAATCCAAGAAAACCCAGACACCAAATCCACACTTCATCTCCTTTCTTACCTTTCCCAATCAACAAGAAAAACAAATCAAAACCAACAACACTCCAATACTCTAACAAATACCTTCCTTATTGAAACCCTAACACTCAAATCCCAGAAAAATCTCAGAAAAAAAAAACCCAAAAAGACGAAATCAAACCTTGCGATAGGAGCCGATTGACGGCTTCATCCGGGTTCATATCGCAGTCTTTAAGCGTGGCATAGATCTCCGCCTCCGGGCAGTTCACAATCTCCTTTAAGCTCTGCACCATCCGCCTCGCCGCCGCTGGTATCCCCCCCGCCGCCGCCTTCCCACTCATCTTCCCTCTCTTTCAGCCGAGATTTTGTTCTCTGTGTTCTTCGTTCTAACCCTTGAAATGGCGGCCAACGCAAAACCCTTCGAGTTCTCTTTCTTTCTTCTTTCGAATACAGAGTTTCTTTATTTGTTTATATAAAGAGGTCTGGGGAGATTTTTATTATTAAAGGAGGTTCTGTTTGTAATTTGTGTTGTGTGTTTTGTGTACTTGAACGAAAGTAAAAGAGAGAGCGCCTCTCTTTATTTGCAATTACTTTCTTTGGTTTAAGGTTTTAAGGCTGCCTGTCAGTGAGACAAATGAATGTGAGTGTTTTGCTACCACTGGAGATGATTTTGCACTCTTTTTATTACCAGCAGCAGTGAGTGACTTTTTGTTTTGATCTTGTGTAGCACTAACATTTGTCACTTTATATAACGGTATATTAGCAACAATATATGTTCCAAATGTATGTCTGCATGAATCGAAAAAACATTAATATCTAATTACTTATAAAAAAATATTATTAGTAATGGTTTGGTTAAATATCATTGAAATTAATTATGCAACTTATGGTTTGCGAGTAAAATGAATAATTGTTGAAATCTCTACGTGACTCGCTACACAGGGTTGTACAGTAAAAAAGTTTATTGCTTGGATGACAATCTATGGATCTGCTGCGCCGGATTGGGAAATTTTGTTTAGGTTTCCCTCTTTTGAATTATTTCTCTTTATATTTGGTTTGGATAATTACAGAATTTCTTCTTTTCCAAAGATAATTATTGTATCTTTTTGGGTATGGGTTGCAGTGCATAGTCGGTGCGCTGCAAAACGATGGTAACAAAATTTAACCACGCTAGAAAATTATAGACAGAGGACATTGCTCCTTCGATAAATATTTTTGTTTTATTTTAATATTTTAAATGTTAGCTGATTGTTTTGTTTCGGTAAATAAAAATAATAAATTAACGTAAAAAAAATATAAATTAATATAAATAAAATGGTATTGGTTTATGGGACCTACAAAAATAAAAACTACAATAATTTTAATATTGATTCGGAATCTTCAATTAAACGAAGCTTTATAGTGAGTCAAGATCCGTATTTCATTAAACAGTAAGTGCGCTCCGGCGCAATTTTTAATGCTCAACTATTTAGGTAGAAATATTTTCCAATTGCATCATATGCAACTCTTTCTTTTTATGGAATGAGTATCTTATACTCGGTGTATTATCTCATCTTGTGCTCCGAGCTTAAGTTCGACTTTCTTGCTCAGTTAGGTTTAACCATGTATGAGTATCAGCAAAGCAATTTCTAGCACATTCAGCTCAGGTATGACATGTGCTAGTCACAAATTCCCGCGTGCCTCTTTCCACAGACAATCCCCCATATGCCCAGCTCCAGCATTACCCATGTGGAAAACTGTCTGAGTACTGAGGGTTACATTAGAATGGGAGGCACTTCATTACTTAATATTCTGAAGGATTTTGTTTTAGATTTATAAATATAAACATCACAGAAACTAAGTTAAATATGGTATGAGTCTATTCCTCATGAGCGATCATGAGGTTCCTAATCCTAGATCTATCTTTAGATTGCAGGAGTAATCTTCAACGAACCCTTCGTTGTGTGTGTGCGAAGATCCAATGTCAACTTCCGAAAATTGCGCCAAGATCCTTGCCTTGTAGTCTTGATATAATATCTTCCCTAATAACTATCATACTGCTAGAAAAAGTAATTTACAATTTTGGACAACTCACAGATTGTTATAATTACAACTTTGGACAACTCACTGATTGTCATAGATATTAAAAAAAATTACAAGCATTCACACACAAGATTACATCACAGAACAATCACAGATCTAAAGCTCATATCATATTTGTATATTTAAATTCCATGTATAACAAAAATCAGGGTTTCTTGCAAAATCAGCATTATTCCATTGGTAACGGAACTATTCCGTTCTCAACAGAATAACGCTGAATAATTCTGGCGAAAATTTCAGCATATTCCGTTCTGAAAGGAACTATTCCGTTCCGAACGGAATAACGCTGACTTTTCAATTTCCTTTAATTTTAGTTCTGTTTCCAAAACAGATTCCGAAAAACTATTTTTTGAAACTCCAGAAAATCATAATATCTAATATTATATTCCTAGAAACTATTTCCGTGATGTTTTGAAATAATATTTTCAAAACCCTAAAATTTATTATACTAGAATTTACTAAATTTTAAATATATAATCGACGATTATTTCCTTAACGAACGATCTGATGCCACTGTTGAGAAATCCATAGCCATGTACGTTACATGCGCAGCGAAACCTATGGATTTAACCTGCCTTAGGATCATCGTTAAGGGAATAAAAGTACGAGACTAACTATTAAAATTTATACCTCGGATCTTCCTAATCTACGACACGAAGAACGAATGTAGGTCTGAACTTTTTTGACATGCAACCTTCCCCTTCCTGAAGCTCGACTCGAATGAACTCCTTGCTTCTCCTAGGGTAAAGAAACTGATCGCTCGCTAATCTTCAAAGCAGAAGACCTCTACTCGTATCCACGTCGATCTTCAAATGCACGGAATAACCGGACTCGGCTAAACGAGTCCGGAAATAATTTCCGAAAATAACTCAAAATGCTCTCTCTCTATTTCTGTGTATTAAACTGACTCTAAGGCTTCTGAATTGTGTATAGAATAGAGAGACTTTGCCCTTCTATTTATACTAGAGAGAGAAACGAACGATTACTCAGTTACCATAACTAAAAATCATAAACGACGCCTATTTTGTTGCCAACGGAACTATTCCGTTGTCAACGGAATAGGTATTTCCATAACAGAATACTTAGCAGTTAAGGTTATTACAGTTCCATATCTATTCCGTTGGGAACAGAACTATTCCATTGCCAACGGAATGGTACTGTTTTGTTCAATCAATTATCCAATAATTGATTATTTCGTTCACCAATTTATACATCATATGTATAACTGTTTTGAGGCATATTCATCTCGTACGAATGGAGTTCATTGTGTGACCGTGTAGGCTCTATTTAACGCTGGCAATGATCTTCTAAAGATCATAAGTCATGAGTAACCTCTAGACTTGATGTCATGACTACCCATGTTAAATGAAATAATCAGCGATCATAAACCTATCTGAATAGACGTATGCTTATTCCTTTTGTTCTACGATATATGTCTTGATCACAAGGCATGAAAGTATGTCATCCTTGAGTTTGATCAAAGTCTCTTTCCTGATCGAGAATTAGACTGAGTAAATACAAAATGATATTAACAACACATGTTAATCCATTTTTAGCATGGCCATGCATTTCCTTCAGTCATAGTTCATCAGGGGGCCCAGAGATATCTCTCTCATGACGAGAGGAACAAATCTCATCTTGGTCACTCACATTCCTCGTCATGATTCAGTGCCATATCTAATGATGACCCTAATGATCATCCCATTACGGATGACGTAAGATCATATTAAAGTATGCAGTTCCACATACATGAATCCATGGTGACCTCAGGTCGTAGGAACAAGCACACTATTCTTATGAGAATCACTAATGACATATACCATGCATATTCTCATAGTGTGGTCAGTCCAGTACGTGTTCTCCAACACGTACCTATATTCCAGACTTGACATCTCTATGTCCATGATCAACAGAACATAATCATCCAGCCTGCAAATATACTAGTGTGGATATGTAGCTTCTTACCTGAAGTATGTCTATCTCTATAAACATCCTACATATCACTAGGGACAGTTTAGAATGCCATTCGTTGGTTCACAGTTCTACTATTAGAATCATGTATTCTAATGACGTGAACCCGAAGTGTCATTCTTGGTTGATATAAGATTTATATTCACAACCCATAAACACAAATATATAAGAAACAACCTTTATTGAATAAATAATAATGTCTTAATACATAATCCATTTCCTAGCACAAATACATTTGGCTTAGGGCACTAATCCTACAGTCCCCCACTTACACTAGGCCAACTCTAAGCATCTTATGCCCATAGACCTAACATGACCCTCATGCTTCGCTTGCGGGAGTGGTTTAGTTAAGGGATCGGCGACATTGTCGTCCGATGGCACTCTACACATTTTAACATCACCCATTTGCATGATCTCTCTAATTAGATGGAAGCGTCGCAGTATATTCTTGGACTTTCGGTGAGATATCGGTTCCTTTGCTTGTGCGATCGTTCCATTGTTGTCATAATATAGATCCACTGGTTCAAAGAGTCTCGAACTACTCTTAGCTCATCCAAAAAGTTCTTTATCCAAACATCTTCTTTAGCCACTTCTGCAGCGGCTATATACTCTGCTTCGGTTGAAGAATCTGCTAAAGTACATTGCTTGGAACTCTTCCATGTCACTGCGCCTTCATTTAGGCAAAATAAATAACCTGATTGTGATCTAAAGTTGTCTAAGTTTGTTTAGAAGCTTGCGTCAGTATAACCCTTTTCAAAAGTCGTCTTCCATATCTCCATAGACTAGGAATAGGTCCTTAGTTCTTCGTAAGTATTTAAGCATTCTTTTAACAGCTATCCAGTGACTTTCACCTGGATTAGACTGAAACCTGCTTGTTGCGTTCAATGAGTATGACGCATCTGGTCTAGTACATATCATGGCATACATGATATATCCTATAGCCGAAGCATATGTGATCTTATTCATGCATCTTCATTCCTGCTCACTTGTAGGACACTGTGTCTTACTGAGAGAAACGCCATGTGACAAGGGAAAAAATCTTTTCTTGGATTCTTGCATTCTGAACCGTTTCATGACCTTGTCTATGTATGTACTTTGACTCAGACCTATAAATCTTCTAGATCTATCTCTATAGATCCTGATTCCTAGCACGTAGGAGGCTTCTCCTAGGTCTTTAATCGAGAAATTACCTCCCAACCATTTCTTGACGTTTAATAATGTTGGGACATCATTTCCCATGAGTAATATGTCATCTACGTAAAGCACCAAGAAAACAACCGTGCTCCCACTGAACTTCATGTAAATACAAGGCTCAACTTCACTTTTGGTAAAACCAAAACTTTTGATGACTTCATCAAAACGAAGGTTCCAGCTTCGAGACGCTTGCTTCATTCCATAGATGAATTTCTGAAGCTTGCAAACCTTACCAGAATTCTTAGGATCAACAAAACCCTCGAGTTGCATCATATGCACATCCTCAGTCAGATTTCCGTTTAGGAAAGCTGTTTTGACATCCATTTGTCATATTTCATAGTCATAATATGCAGCTATAGACACGAAAACTAAAAATTGACCTTAAAATTTATATTAATTTAAGATTTTACTGGGGTGAACATGAAAATTTTGGCCAGTCAACCAAAATATCTTGATTTGACATGTTGGACATTTTAGTTTAGATCATATGTTAAAACATGAAACATGTGTGAAGATTGATATTATACACTTGTTAAATATTAAGTTGCATGAACTGATCCGCCACATGATATCATTTGTAAATAAGTAGCAAAAAAAATCTCAAAAAAGAGTACATGTCAAAAAAATACAATTCACAAACTTTATATATACGAAAAAATAAATAAAATCATCAAATATATATGAATTAAAAAATATTATTCTATAAATAAAATTACAGATAGAAAACTAACTTTATTTTTTATTGTGAAAAAGTATATAATTTCTAGAGATTAAAAACTAAAAATAAAAAGTGAAGTGAGTTTTAAAAATATTGAGAAAAATAAGGGCCGTTTCAAAAATTTACAAAACAATATCAAAATTAAATCAAGTCAGGTTCCAACTTTTATTTATATGAAAATATACAAGTTAATTTTTAAATAGTGAAATGATTTAAAATATTTCATTCTATAGGACTGAAAAGCATATAATGAAAATATTTCCGAAGTTTATGAAAAAGATTCTTTTTTAGTGTGGGACCATATTATTTTATCATAATTTATCCAACATCATAATACATTATATTATTAATTTATTACTAATAAAATATTATAATATCGAACATTAAAAAATGAAAATATCGAAATAATTATTGAGTTCAAATTGGGGACTCATATCAATTGAAAATACATATGATGAAAATATTTAATGAGTTTATGAAAAAGTTTTTTTTTAGAGTAGGGCCCATATTATGCTATTATAATTTCTCCAATATCATAATATATTATTGTATTATTTTATTACTAATAAAACATCATAATATCAAACATTAAAAATTGAAAATATGAAAATAATTATGCAGTTCAAATTGGGAATTCATATCAAATGAAAATACATATGAGTTCAACTTGGATACACATAACAATCAAGAGATCGCCACTTGTAAAAAAAAATCCCCCAATTTATAAGCGAAGATATTTTTTAAGAACAGGAAAAAAAATTACATATTAACCCTTCTATTCTTTATCTTTTTTGAAATGGCCAAATTTCAGATGTACCCCTACAAAACCTCATAATTTCATGTATATATTTTCAAAAAGTTAAATATCACAAATACCCCTACAAATCAATCAAATATCATGGATATCCTACAAAATCACATTTATTTTATGAATACCCCCATAAAATTCTTAAAATATTAAGAATATCCTTGTAGTTAATATCCGTCAAAATTTGTCAGTCAAATAACATCTATAATGATTATATTATTAATAATTACTTAATTAAAAATATTAAATGACTATTATATACTGATTTTTTTTATTTTTTATTATTTTTGTAAGTTTTTTCTCTCAAACATACAATAATAAATATATAAACTAGAATGAACATAAAATGACTCAATAATCCTTACCATATTTACATAAAGGAAAAATAAAAAATAACATTAATCTTAACACTAAATATATCATAGAGATATCCATGATATTTAAGTGTTTTTGTAGGGATGTTTTTGTGATATTTTACTTTTGGTAGGGGTATACGTGAAATTATGATGTTGACACGCGAAATTTAGCCTTTTAAAAAGAAAGATGGATATAGATAGATCTAGGGCTACCTGAGATTACTTGAAAAAATTTAACTCCTCTCTGTATATAAAATAATACATTTCAAAATAAAATTGAGAGGAGAGTTTAGGCATCTTGAGTTATTAAAAGAAAAATAAGACTAATACCACACCCGTCGAACGAGACATGGTACATCTATGAGCACCATGGATCTCCACAGATTCCGACAACAATATATACATCTTCCATAATTGACAATTGTCAATTGCGATGATAATCAGTTCTCTCCTCCATCCGCCGCTTTCGAAGAGAGAATACCATAGACCAATTGATGCAAGTACTGAGATCCTTGCTTTCGAAGAACACATGTAACCCGGTGAATTCATCGATTGGCTCCATACATGCACATTTAATACTAGAAGGTGTATCTTGGGAGTCCGTTGGTACTTCTCGATTGAAAGATCCAAAAAGAGATGAAAAGAACATCAAGATTGTTGCAATTCGACTAATGAAACTTGCTTCGATCGGGTGGAAGCAAGTAAGTTGAAAATCCGTTCTTGAGGGAAGATGAAAAAAATAATTTCGTAAAAAATTGCTACTCAATGTCTAAATTTTTTTTTACTCAAAGGGTAATTGTACGGGGATGTGGTGTGTTGTGGAACTAATTTGAGTAGTTTTCTGTGTGTTGTTTTTGGTTGTGTTGGTGGAGCACTGTATTATGTTTTGACCGGCTTACGGATTACGCTTGTGACTCATTTAGTGTTTCTTACCTCTATTTTATCTAATGATAATCTATAACTATTAGTCAGTAGTAGTGGCAGATCCTGATCAGAAATTTAGAGGGGGGTGGGGGGGTTATAGCTTCCAACTATATACAAAATATAGTGATATAATAATATGCATATACTATTATTTCAAAATTTAGGGGGCCGGCTGCCCTTTTAGTATCTATTAAGTATTAAGATTCGCTACTGCTCAGTAGCATATGTTGAATTTTCGCTCTTTATTTGTGGTCTTTTTGCTTCTATGGTTTGTTTTAAATGCTTAGTATTGCGCTTTTTTTTAAGGTTTAGTATTGTGCTTTATGTTTTCTGAGAAACATTTCATGCTTGAATAGTCTTTGCTTGGACAACTTGCATGTAAAACTGGATCCGATGGATGGTAATGATGCATATGAACAGTTTCAAGAATATGTTGGAGTGATGCAAGTAGTTACCAATATATGTTGCATTACATGAAGAACTTCATCAATTGAGTGCGTTGCTATGCTACCAATATACGTCAGGTAAGTGTGATATTTTCCGTTTCAAGAATGTGTTAAAATTGAAGATTGCTACCGTAGATGAAAGTGCACGATATAATTATACCCAAAATTTAATTGATAAAAAATGATGAATGGACTGGATTATTCAAGATTGCCATGCCATGATACAAATTTTTAACATAAAAGACTACCTTATACAATAATTTATTATTTTTGTCATCTATTTTACCCACATATACACTTCAAAAAAATATATTTTGCATATGCAAAATTTAACTTTAGAGGAATAGAACAGTCATATTGTCAACTTCAGTTAATGAGTCCATTGATATTTCCACAAAGATATAAAACTCCCCCGCAAATAGCCCAAAATTGGGTTTCAAGTCCCCCCTACTAATATAAAATGTTAAAAATACTAAAAAGAACTGCATAGAACTAGGTCATAATTCCAAATCCTTTATTTTCATCTAGTACTCTGAATAGGGTTAGACAGAGAAATACGTTAAACTTCGAGTATTTACAAAACTCAATATTTAGAAACCGGTCACAATGCAATCTTTTCACCCTCAATGAATCAGAACATAATCAGCATCTGAGAGACGAAGTCCCGAACTATTCGGACTCACACCACCACGTTCAGTCACGCCCTCTCTAACCTTCGCGTGATTTTCCGCGTCGTGCTGAAACATCGAGACGAGCTGCTGTAACTCCAACTTCCTTACTTTCACCCTCTCTTCCGTCACCGGATTTTGTAATCCTAGGTATAACATTCCCATACCTGCAAATGTCCCATAGCCTGGTTAAATGCATTTGCATGTGGAGCAAGAGGTTGTGGGTTCAATCAAAACCCATTTGCACCTTTCTTTTTTGGGCAATTTTTCAAAAACCACTAACTTTTATGAATATTATCAAAACCCCCTATCTTAGAAAAAATAAAAATAAAGTTATACTAAAATGGGAGGGGTAAAATGGTCATTTTAAAAAAATATAATTAAACGAGAGGGTGGTTTTGATAATATTCAAAAAAGTTAGGGGGTTTTTGAAGAAGCTTAAAAAGATAGGGGGTTTTTGAAGGGGGTTTTGATAATATCAAAAAAGTTAAGAAGGGTTTTTGAAAAATTTTCCTTCTTTCTTCGGTTGATTTGAATTACACATGTATGCAACAATTGTTGCCTTCAAAAAGAAGAGAAGTTCCCATTACCGATTAGTAAGATTCCGACGAGGAATAGGAGGCCGGTGAAGAGGGCGAAGGCATAGGGAGTGTTTTCGGCACCAGGGATTCCATCGACGTTGATGCCGAAAAGGCCGGTGATTATGGAGAGGATCATTCCGCATCCTCCGAATATGGCCAAATTATGCGTGATTCGGAGGCTTCTATCCTACAAGAAAAAAGTTGGGGGGTTTGGGTTTGAGTGATACATATTTTTCTGCTGTTTAGGTTTTAGGGTTAAAAGATTTCTGAAATAAGAGGAATATTTTATTCGTAGAATTTTGTCCTAAAAGAGAAAGAAATGTTGGGGTAGAGATTAAATGTCTTGTTTTTATGCTTTAAGAAATAAAAATAGTTAACTAATATCAAACATGAATTCAATGAGCAAGTAAGAGTAATTAGTTCTCGATTACCCTCAAAGTTTGCAATTAATCCCTCTAGTTAGAATTGGAAGAAAATCAAGTGGTCATTAAATCACCCGTTTTAGCGTAATTACAAAATTTGACTTGTGAACCTCCATTTAATAAAGAAAAAAGAGTGAAAAATGAGTTGTGCAATTTTTCTTAAATAACCTCCAATCGTGCAACTGAATCATAGGCTAACGTAATATAAACTAAAGAACTAATATATACGTAAATCAAATCAACCAAAATGGACAAAGTAATTAATGAAGTTCTTGCCTGTAACCAAGCTCGAACGGTGCTTTGCATGACGTCTTGAATGGTGAAAAGTCGGCCACGCACGGCTTCTTGCTCCTCCAACATTTCCCTCGTGCTTTTCTTTATTCTTTCCAAAATGCTTCTTGTTATGTTTCCTCTAAGGTGTTGTATGAGCTCGAATATTATCTCCTCTCTCGCATGCAAAGACCATTTAACCCTAATTACCTGAAAATTTTAATAAATTATTGAAAGAATATAGTCAAGTAAAGTAAACATTGTATTTATTCTTGTTGTGTAGTTGATTTTGGCATTAGTTTTGTGTTTAGGGTTGTGAGTTGATCAAATCTTTTGACCAGTTAGTTAACTCTGCATATGCATATATTACATCATATGAATATTTGCTGCTGATTAACAAAAGTTTGACATGAAAACTCTTTGTTGCATTGATTCTAAAAAGTAATGATAATAAATAATTAGGTCATAAAAAGAATCCAAAAATAGGAAAAAATACCTGAGTTGCCAGCCTTCTAATTTCTTGATTCAGAATTACACTAAGCAAATTCAAATCTTCATGGTTTCTCCTGGCAAAAAAAAAAAAAAAAAAAAAAAAATTAAATCTTGAGACATGTTGTCATAAAATAATTAACGGTTCCAATTTTAAAGCCTGTTAACCGAGCGCACATGTACATAAATATATTTATATATAATCAAATTGACATGCTTTAATACTGCAATTAGTACCTATTCACAAATTTGAGCTCAATCTCATCTGCTTCACCAAATACATATTTACGAAACAACCTAAATTACACAAAAATAAGTCGCATAAGTTACAAAAAGTCCAATTTATTTATATTTACAGGAATAAAAAAATTAAAATAGTTAATTATTTATTTAACCTGTCGTCCCATCTAGAAAGGCGACAAACCAAATGTGCTATCACTTCATGAACTGATTTTGGAGCCTGACTTCCGCCAGAAAGCAACAACTCCTAAAATTAATTATTAAATGTAAAAATTAATTATTATAAAAGGTAAAAGAAAAAGAGAAAATTTGCAATAAGACCCTACAATATCAATAAACTACAAAGAGCCCCTTCCTTTTCATTACTTGCAAAAAAAACTAACTCTAATTAAAACTAATTAAGACAACTAAACAAACAGCATCAATCTTAACAATCGGTATAGATTTCTCCGCAATTTCCACTAACAGAGGGGCTTTTCTGCAAATTTGCCAAACGTAAAACTAAATTTCTTTACCAACTACCTGGACTTCAGTGACGCCAAGCACATTGAGGTTAGAACTGCTGCCTTTGAGATGGAGAGCAGAGACGAGAAAATTTTGGGATTGCCAGGATCGGAGCACGACTGGAATATCTTCCTCTTCACGAAACGGGTCACCCACAGACTGACCCAGTAATTCGAATAGTAGGCCTCCTGCTACTCGCACCGGTACCTAATTAAATGAGGGTGTTTTGTTAGTAATTGTACCAAAAAGATTATAAAAGTCTATATGGGTATTATAAAATAAAAAATAAGTAAATAAAGGCGAAATAACTTAAATAGTAGGCCTCCTGCTACTCATACTGGTACCATTTTATTACTTACTATGCTTAGTTTTAAAAAATCAAAATATCATATTACCCTCTAAAGATGTAAATATCAAATTTACTCTTTTGAAATCTAAAATATATCGTATTTTCCCCTCTAGGAATGTGAATATCAAATTTATCCTTCCAATCTCCGAAATATACCATGGTTACCCCATGAAACAGAAGAGTAAATATGATATGTTGTAGATTTTGGACGAATAAATTTCATATTTATCCTTTAGAGGTAAATATGATACATTTTGGTTTTTGCAGGGATAAATTTGATATTTGCATTTTTAGAAATGAAAATATGATAATCTGAAGTTTTGAAAGGGTAAATATGAAATCCCCCTTATATTTATTTCAAGGCCAGACATTACCATGTATCAATTTTCTCATAAAAAACATAAACCCCTAATTGCTTATCATAAAATCTATAATAATAAATAAACAATCACCTCATACAACAAATGCTTCATACGATCACTAATCAACCTGCTCTCATCCCTCAGCGCGATCCTAATCGCCGGATGCAGCCACTGCGCGTCCCTCAGCCAGGCCTCCACCGCCGGATGCCCGGCGATGACGTGGCACCACCACGTGGGCCCCACTGGCCTCTCCCAATAGGGCGCCGCCACGTCAGCGACAGTATAATCCTCCTCCTCCTCCATGTAAAATTCCGCTTGCTCAGACTCCCATCTCGCATCTGTCTGGACTCTCTGAACGAGTTCGGAAATCCGAGTCCAGCCGATCGGGACCCACTTGCTTTCTATTGTGTGTAATTGGTCGGGTGGTTTGTTGTTGTTGGTTGGGTTGTTTTTGGGTGGACTTGGTCTACGGTGGTGTAGGTGGGGTTCTTTGATGTGTTCGAAAGCGCAGAGGATTCCGTCGGTCCAGAGGTTGCTGACGGGCGGGGCCTCTTTGTTGGTTTCTTGTCTTTTGTGTTTTTTGCCGCTGCCTTCTCGTGATGAATGTTGGTCGGCCATGTCGCCCATGTTGTTTCTTTGATTTGTTTATCTTACCTGTAGAAGTTCAGATTGTTATGTCTAATTCAAAGAGATTTTCGAATTGTTGCTGGAATCCAAATTGCAAAATATACTCTAATCCAAAGCTATGTCGACATGCTGACATGCAAATTTTCTTGATAAACAATAACCGAATTTATTTTACGGGGAATAAAAGAAAAAAAACAGCAACATTGATTGAGGAAGGACTGACCAAATTCAAAATTGAGACATTGTGAATTCAAAAGTTCGTTCAGAACCCTATAGATTCTAAAAGCATGAGCTTTTCCACCGAATAAACCCCAACAGAAAACGTAGAAATCGTGAAAAGTAACTTAGTTGAAATCTTAGTTTTTTGTTCTGAGAGTGATGAATCAAAAGATGAAAAGGGAGTAAAATTTCACTTACATGGATCACTGTAGAAAATAGCGCACGAGCGGCGAGAAATGTTTTCTAATTATAGAAAGAAAAGGAATAAAAGCTAAAATTTCTGAGGAGATTAAAAAGTTAAAAAATATAGATTTCTCGGAGCTTCCTTCTTTTAGCGAGCCAGATTAAATAGAATATATCCTTTGGGACCTGTATATACGTGTTGTCTGTACAGCGATCGACTGATAAAAAAACTCTCGCAGCTCGGATTTTTTTTTTCTCCCCGGGTTGGTACATCTTTTATCTTTATTTCATTTCATAGAATAAGTTAAATTTTAGGACGAAAATACTTTTATTTCTTTTATCTTTAGATGACATGACATTAACATTTAATGCATTATTTTTCTCTCTCCTTTTTTTTTATAATTATTTTGTAAAAAATATGAATGAAAAAATCACTAATTTTCAATAATAATTTCATAAAATCATAAATTAGAAATATGCAAATGATTGTATTCATTTTTCTCTTTCTAAAGGGATATGTCTTCCTATATTTTTGAATAAAATTTTATTTTTCTTTTATTATTATATTTTTAATTGAATATTTATGTTTTTATATTTTCTATTCTATTTAATTAAAAAAATAGAGGTTATTAAATAAATTAATAGAATATAATTAAAATAAAGATATTATAGTAATTATCAATTATTTCTATTTTTTAAATCAACTTTTTATTTCATGAAACTTGTCGATTGATAATGAAATAAAATGAAAAAACTATCCTTCCACAGTTTCACTCTTTTAATTTTTGCCGAACGGCCATAAGAATAATATCACGTATTCCCTTCCAAAACCCCCAGCTAGTGTTTGGGAGTGAGATAAAGGTGGAATATGCATTTTAACCCTGTCAAACACGAGATATTTTAGCTGGAATAGCAAGGGTTAAAGAGGATTTTGATCAAAAAATTTAACACCACTTCCTATTGGTATTAAAATTAACTCCAACATTTATGACCATTTTACTCTTGTGGTATCTCTCTTATCATTTTTTTAATTTACTTTTCCTCCAAGTCTTTTTCTCTCACCTGACAAAACATACCCCCTCCAACAACTCTTCTCCTCATCTCTCTCTAAAACTTAAATCCAATTCAATATCTTTATCATCTCAACAAATAAATCGCAAATACGACATCTACATTCTTTTCTCTTTCATTTGAGATCAGTCTTATCGGGTAGATTCGAATGAAAATTGCATCGACTTTTTTCTTTCACTTGATGAAGGTTGCATTTTTGTGTGATTCAATGCTCAGAAGAAGAATTATTTGGTATTTAAGTTGTATTTGCTTTCTCTTCTTTTTTAATTATTTTGCCCTGTTTTTGTTTTGAGTAAAAATGAAGAAAACGGAAGAGAACAGTGAGAGAGTTATTCAATCAATAATAATAGAGAGTGTGATTATCATTGCATAAAATGACTTATTTTATTTTATTTTATTTTTAGTCAACTCAAGTAAACATTATTGTAGTTCATGACTGGTTAATGACTTACGACCTATTTGAACTTGTCTCGTATTTTACCGATTTTTTTTTTTGTTGCTCTGTTGAGTTTTCTATGAGGAAATGACACAAGTTTGTTGTTGATTTGATATTTTCTTATTAAACCAAAATACTTTCTTTGTTTGCACAATATGCAAAAGTTCATGCTTTTTAAATTTCTCAATAAATTGGACTCTTGAATTTATATAAAAGGTTGGCGCTTTTTGGTGTGTTTTCTCAAGAATCTGAAATTAAATTAAAAAACTATATATTTGACAAAGAAAAAAAATGAACAAAATGTGAATGCTCACTGTCCAATTTTGTTATTGTTTTGAACAAATATAATAGCTTTTTCATTTTCAAAAGCTAAATATGATATCTTTTTAAGTTCAATTGAAAATAACAACATATTTACTTAGCCTTAATTGGTCAAAATATACCATCAAACTTTAATCTTTCTTAATTAGAAATATTAATTATAATTATTTCTATATTTTTTTGAAAGGGTGAAACTAAGGAAGCTGCTTCATTTGGAAATAATTAGGAAATAGTTAAGGTAATTATTCTTGTTCGAAATTTCATGGTAGTCCAAGATCTATATTTCATTAAATTTTAAGTGAGTTTTGACTTGACCCTCAAAATTTAATTATTTAGATAGGAACTATCCCAATTGTATCTCATACAATTCTTGACTATTGCATAGGACTTAGTATTAGATGCTTGCATATTTGTCCTATTCTATATTTAGACTAAGTCCGACTTGATAGTTCTCTTAAGTTTAACCATGCCTATATATCGGGAATCACCATTTCTCGCCTCTTACCCGAGTTAGGGGCATTTTATGACTTAACATTATTTGAGGGATTGTGTTTTTTTTAGATAAAATGTCATGACATTACATCAATCACAATAAATAAAGTAAATACGTATAGCATGACCTAATGATTGAAATGAGCCAATTATTTCAATCACTTCCTAAGACAATCACACAAGGTATGATGAGCTTTCTTCAACTCCTTGAAGCGTTTGTAGTGGTTGAATGAATTACTTCATCTCCATGAAGTAGCTGTGTCGGATGTCGACTCCATTATTCCATGCGGATTCATCGTTTGTAGTTACATTAATTAAAATTCATTTACATGATCGGAACCGAGTCCATCATATTTAACCGCAAAATTAATTAAAAAATACAACACATCATCCAAACACAGAAATTCAATACAATCACAATCACAAGCAAACATTCATCATGAAAAATCTTAATACCCATGCTATACGAACCATTAAATAAGAAAATTTTTCAATCCAAAATTGAGTATTGACTTTTTTTTAAAATTGTGATACATAGTTTCATTTGTGAAATAGTAATTAGGCATGGAAAATGTAGCGAACTCTTTAAAAGAAAAAGGGAAGGGTAAAAAAATTACTTCTAGTGGTAATAGTAGGTCTCGGGGTATAAACTTCTCTATTCAATAAACATTTCTTTTCTTGCGACTACTAAGTGATGGTGTTATGTCCTAAACCAAAGTGTATGTGACCTAAATGATCGATTGTAATAACAAACATAATATTTATTCTAAGATATTTCATATAATATGTGCGTATAAGTTATTTTAATATAATTAAAATAGACTATGAATATGCAATTTAGCTTTATGTCATTAAAGTGCGTGACTCTGATAATAAAACTATAAAGTATTATGAATGCTATTCTAAATCGTCCATGGTCATATATAGGATATTTATGGAGACAAATATACTTGCGGATACATATAAATATATATTTATATACAAGTTATAAATGTACACCAATATATTAGTTGATTAATGATTATGTTTTACTGATTATGAATAAATAGTTATCAAGTCATTAACATAGGTATATGTTAGAGACCATATACTAGGCTGACCCGCCATAAGAATGCTACATGTTTTATGTCATTAGCGATTCTTGTAACATAAAGTCATTTATAGTCCTTTGACCTGAGATTTTCTCGGTTCCCAACATGAGTAATTGTATACTTTAATATATTCTAACAGTGCATTTAACCGGGTGGTCATAACGGTTATGATTAGGTATACAATGAATCATATAGAGAGCTTCAAAATTCAGAACAACACATCATTCTCTCTCTCATTATTTTCACATTCTCTTTTGTGACACAAAAGAGAAAAAATATATTTTCTAATTTGTATGACAAAATTATGAAAGGGTGCTTTCTTTTGTATGACAAAAATGAAAGAGTGCGATTATACGAGAGGAATTATACATCTTTTGTGAGACAAAATAAGAAGAAAAATAGTTTTCTTATGCAAGAGGAGAACAAGCTACTAGCATATATATTGTTCTTCTTCCCGTTTTAAAAAGTTTGTTCATGTGGACACCGGTAGATGCGTTCGTACTTTCGGTGCTCGTGATCTATTCGGCCTAAGAAGATGAGAACGGTTTGTTGAGAGTGGTGGAGATCGATTGTGTGTGCGGTAAGTGACTTCTGCACGATCCGACCTCGACGGCCAAGACGGACGAAAAATTGGTTAGGATGGTAATTGGTTTAGAGTCGCTTGGGCAACACGCATGGTTTGAGCGTCACGGATTAGCATAATATGAAAGGTATCTTTAAGATTTATTTCTTTGATTTAACCGATATGCACGGATCCTCGGAATGAGTTTTGGATGAAATTTTTTATTTTTCGCTGCATTATGTATGTCCAAAAACCAATAGTGGTATCAAAGTGACATGCGTGTTTCGGTTAAATTGAGTCAGTATACATGCGATATATACTATTTAGATACCATTTATAATTTTGATTTATAATTATAAGGCTTGCATATAGAGTATTTAAGTGTTGAATATTCTTAATTGAAAAGATGCGATTAATGGATATGATCCAAGAGTTGCATTCAAAAAATGCGACCAAAGGATATGATCAAAGGATGCGATCCAAAAGTTATGTCCAAGAGATGCGATCAAAAGATGTGATGAATGGATGTGATCTAGAAGTTGTGTCCAAAAGATGCCGCTAAGAGATGTGATCCAAAGGTTGAGTCCAAAATATGCAAGTATTGCATATGACAATGTCCGATAAACTATTTAAGAACCCAATCTCGCAAATGATGGTGATCATGTTAGGTCAACTGGTATGTAATACCACATAGATCAATGAGTATAAGATACTTGGTTGATTTGGCCTAGTGCAAGTGAGAGATTGATGTTGTTATGCCCTAGGCCAAAGTGTTTGTGATCTAGATGATGTATTGTAATAACAAACATAATATTTATTCTAAGATATTTCATATAATATGTGCGTATATGTTATTTTAATATAATTAAAATGGACCATGAATATGCAATTTAACTTTATGTCATCAAAGTACCTGACTTTGATAGTAAAACTATAAAGTATCATGAATGCTATTCTAAATTGTTCCTAGTCATTTATAGGATATTTGTGGAGACAAATATACTTGCGGATACATATAAATATATATTTATATACAAGCTATAAATGTACACCAGTATATTAATTGACTGATGATTATGTTTTACTAATCATGGATAAATAGTTATCAAGTCATTAACATAAGTATATGTTAGAGACCATATACTGGACTGACCCGCCATAAGAATGCTACATGTTTTATGTCATTAGCGATTCTTATAACGTAAAGTATTTATAGTCTTTTGACTTTAGATTATCTCGGTTCCCAACATGAGTATTTTTGTACTTTAATAGTTCCGTTAAGAATGGAATAAAGCAGGAAATTCATGATCTTCAGCGTTATTCCGTTGAGAATGTAATAGTTCCATTTCCAACGGAATAATGCTGATTTTGCGAGAAACTCTAATTTTTGTTATAGATGGAATTTAAATTTACAAATATGGTATGAGCTTTAGATCTGTGATTGTTCTGTGATGTAATCTTGTGTGTGAATGCTTGTAATTTTATTTAATATCTATGGCAACCAGTGAGTTGTCCAAAATTATAATTATGGCAACCTGTGAGTTGTCAAAAATTGTAAATTACTTTTTCAAGCAATATGATAGTTGTTAGGGTAAATATTATATCAAGATTACAAGGCAAGGATCTTGGCGCAATCTTCGGAAGATGGCATTGGATCTTCGCACACACACAACGAAGGGTTCGTTGAAGATTACTCCTGTAATTTATATGATAGATCTAGGATTAGGAACCTCATGATCGCTCATGAGGAATAGGCTCATACCATATTTAACTTAGTTTCTGTGATGTTTATTTTTATAAATCTAAAACAAAATCTTTCAGAATATTAAGTAATGAAGTGCCTCCCATGTCATTGTAACTCTCGGTACTCAGACAGTTTTCCACATGGGTCATGCCGGAGCTGGGCATGTGGAGGATTGTCTGTGGAAAGGGGCACGCGGGAAGTAATGACTAGCATAGGTCATGCCTGAGCTGAGTGTGCTAGAAACGGCTTTGTCGATACTCATACATGGTTAAACTTAACCGAGCAAGCAAGTCGGACTTGGACTCGAGGAACAAGATGAGATAATACACTGAATATAAGATACTCATTCCATAAAAGGAAAGAGTTGCATAAGATGCAATTGGAAAGTGTTCCTACCTAAATTGTTGAGCATTAAGAATTGCGCTGGAGAGCATTTACTGCTCAATGAAATACGGATCTTGACTCACTATGAAACTTCATTTAATTGATGATTTCAAATCAATACTACCGAAGGTGATTGATTTGAAGAAAATAGTGGGAGTACAATATAAGAATCACCAAAACAAAACAACCTCAATAAATAAATAATATTGGCACTTTACATTTTAACTTCTAGAATAATGGCAAATAATAATAATTTAACTGGGTTGAATTTGCGATCTATCCTTGAGAAGGATAAGCTCAATGGGTCTAACTTCCTTGACTGGTTTAGAAACTTGAGAATTGTTCTTAAGGCTGACAATAAACTGTATGTCATAGATGAGGCTTATCCAGAGGAACCAGAACAAGGAGCTACAAGGGCTGACCGAGATGTGTATGCTAAATATGTCAAAGACGACATGGAGATAGCTTGCCTCATGCTAGCGACCATGACCTCCGAGATTCAGAAGCAACTGGAGGACATGGGTTCTTACGATACGATCGTTACTCTCAAGGAAATGTTCCAAGAGCAGGCTAGAGTTGAGCGCTACAAAGCGACCGTCTCTCTGTCTGACATGAAGATGGTTGAAGGTTCATCTGTGAGTGCTTATGTACCCAAGATGAAGAGCTATTAGAACTCATACATACTGATGTATGTGGACCAATGAGTACGCCGGCTAGAGGTGGGTATTGGTACTTCATAACTTTCACGGACGACTTCAGTAGATATGGTTATGTCTACCTAATGAAGCACAAATCTGAATCCTTTGAAGTGTTCAAAGAATTTAAGAATGAAGTACAAAATCAACTTGGCATGAAGATTAATACAAAATCGAGAAGGCGAATATTTAAGTCAGGAATTTGAGGATCATCTCAGAGAATGTGGAATAGTTTAACAACTGACTCCTCCAGGAACTCCTTAGTGGAATGGAGTGTCCGAAAGGAGGAATCGAACCTTATTGGATATGGTTCGATCGATGATGAGTCCAACGAATCTTTCAACATCTTTCTGGGGTTATGCTCTTGAGACAGCTGCATTCATACTGAACAAAATTCCATCAAAGGCGGTTCAAAATACACCATATGAGATATGGACGGGGAATAGCCCCAAGTTATCTTTTCTTAAGATTCGGGGATGCAAGGCTTATGTCAAACGTCAAGCTTCCGATAAGCTCGGACCAAATCTGATAAGTGTCTGTTCGTGGGATATCCTAAAGAGACAAGAGGATATTACTTTTACCTCTCATCGGAAAACAAAGTATTTGTTGCCCGCAATGGTAATTTCTTAGAAAGAGAATTTGTCTCCATGAGAAGAAGTGGGAGTAAAGTACAACTCGAAGAAATTCGAGACTCACCTATAGTTATAGAACTTGTGACGGAAGACCAAACAAGTTCTCAAAGAGTTGGCTAGCTTGAAACACAACAGACTCAACGTAGATCTAGTAGGATTCGCCATGAGCCCGAGAGATACAGATTTCTCGTATCTAATGATGATGATGTGACATTCATAGATGATGAGCCACGTCCTACCAAGATGCTATGAAGAGTCGTGACTCTCAGAAATGGTTAGAAGCTATGAGAGTCGAGATACAATCCATGCAAGAAAATCAAGTTTGGAATTTTATTGACCCATCCGAAGGCTTGAAGACCATCGGATGTAAGTGGGTCTTCAAGAAGAAGACTGACATGGATGGAAAGGTACAAACCTATAAAGCAAGGCTTGTGGCGAAAGGTTTCAAACAAGTTCATAGTATTGACTACGACGAAACTTTCTCACCTGTAGCTATGCTTAAATCCATCAGAATTCTATTAGCCATAGCAGCATATTATGACTTAGAAATATGGCAAATGGATGTCAAAACAGCTTTCCTAAATGGAAATCTCACCGAGGATGTGCATATGATACAACCCGAGGGTTTTTGTCGATCCTAAGAATTCTGGTAAGGTTTGCAAGCATTCAGAAATACATCTATGGATTGAAGCAAGCATCTGAAAGTTGGAACCTTCATTTTGATGAAGTCATCAAAAGTGAAGTTGAGCCTTGTGTTTACATGAAGTTCAGTGGGAGCACGGTAGTATTCTTAGTGCTTTACGTAGATGACATATTATTCATGGGAAATGACGTCCCAATATTATTGAACGTCAAGAAATGGTTGGGAGATAATTTCTCGATGAAAGACCTAGGAGAAGCCTCTTACGTGCTAGGAATCATGATCTATAGAGATAGATCTAGTATGCTTACAGGTCTGAGTCAAAGTACATACATAGACAAAGTCATTAAACGATTCAGAATGCAAGAATCCAAGAAAGGATTTTTGCCCTTGTCGCATGGCGTTTCTCTTAGTAAGACACAATGTCCTACAAGTGAGCTGGAACGAATACGCATGAATAAGATCCCATATACTTCAGCTATAGGATCTATCATGTATGCCATGATTTGTACTAGACCAGATGTGTCATACTCATTGAGCGCAACAAATAGGTTTCAGTCTAATCCAGGTGAAAGTCACTGGATAACTGTTAAAAGAATCCTTAAGTACTTATGAAGAACTAAGGACCTGTTCCTAGTCTATGGAGGTATGGAAGACGAGCTTGTTGTAAAGGGTTACACTGACGCAAGCTTCCAGACAGAATTTGATGACTTTAGATTGCAATCAGGTTATTTACTTTGCCTAAATGGAGGCGCAGTGACATGGAAGAGTTCCAAGCAATGTACTGTAGCAAAGGAACCGAGATCTCACCAAAAGTCCAAGCACATATTGCGACGCATCCATCTAATCAGAGAGATCGTACAAAGGGGTGATGTTAAGATGTGTAGAGTGCCATCAGACGACAATGTCGCCGATCCATTAACTAAACCATTCCCGCAAGCAAAACATGATGGTCATATTAGGTCTAGTGGATAAGATGCTTAGAGTTGGCCTAGTGCAAGTGGGAGACTGTAGGATTAGTGCCCTAGGCCAAATGTATTTGTGTCAGAAAATGGATTATGTATTAAGACATTATTTTTTATTCAATAAATGTTGTTTCTTATATATCTGTGTGTATGGGTTGTGAATATAAATCTTATATCAACCAAGAATGACACTTCGAGTTCACGTCATCAGAATACGTGATTCTGATAGTAGAACTGTGAACCAACGAATGGCATTCTAAGCTGCCCCTAGTGATATGTAGGATGTTTACTTCAGGTAAGAAGCTACATATCCACACTAGTATATTCGTAGGCTGGATGATCATGTTCTGCTGATCATGGAGATAGAGATGTCAAGTCTGGAATATGTATGGTATATGTCATTAGTGATTCTCATAAGAATAGTGTGCTTGTTCCTACGACATGAGGTCACCATGGATTTCTGTATGTGGAACTGCATACTTTAATATGATCCTACGTCATCCGTAATGGGATGATCATTAGGGTCATCATTAGGTATGCACTAAATCATGACGAGGATTGTGAGTGATCAAGATGAGATTTGTTCCTCTCATCATGAGGGAGATATCTCTGGGCCCTCTGATGAACTAGGATTGAAGGAAATGCATGGCCATGCTCAAAATGGATTAACATGTGTTGTTAATATTATTTTGTATTTACTCAGTCTAATTCTCGATCAGGAAAGAGACTTTGATCAAACTCAAGGATGACATACTTCCATGCCTTGTGATCAAGATATATATTGTAGAACAAAAGGAATAGGCAAATGTCTATTCAGATAGGTTTATGATGGCTGATCATTTCATTTAACATGGCTAGTCATGACATCAGTCTAGAGGTTACTCATGACTTACGATCTTTAGAAGATCATTGCCAGCGTTAAATGGAACTTACACAGTCACACAATGAACTCCATTTGTACGGGATGTATATGCGTCAAAACAGTTATATATATGATGTATAAATTGGTGAATGAAATAATCAATTATTGGATAATTGATTGAACAAATAAGTACCATTCCATTGGCAACAGAATAGTTCCGTTCCCAATAGAATAGACATGAAAACTGTAATAACCTTAGCTGCCAAGTATTCCGTTATGAAAATACCTTTTCCGTTGGCAATGGAATAGGCGTAAATTAGGGTTTTTAGTTATGGTAACTGAGCAATCGTTCGCCTCTCTCTCTAGTATAAATAAAAGTGTAGAGTCTCTCTATTCAACACACAATTTAAAAGTCTTAGAGGCCGTCTATTAAACAGAAAAGAGAGAGAAAGTTTTGAGAGATTTTCAAAAAGTATTTCCAGACTTGTCTAGCCAAGTCCGTTTATTCCGTATGTCTGAAGTTCGTGTGGATACGAATAGAGGTTCTCTATCTTGAGAACTTACGAGCGATCGATCTTCATCCCTAGAAGAAGCAAGGAGGTCGCGAGTCGAGCTTCAGGAATGAGAAGGTTGCAAGTCAGAAAAGTTCAGACCTACATCCGTTCTTCGTCTCGCGGATTAGGAAGATACAAGGTATAAATTTTAATAGTTAATCTCGTACTTTTATTCCCTTAACATAGATCCTAGGGCGGGTTAAATCCGTAGGTTCCACTGTGCATATAACGTACATGGCTATGGATTTCCTAACAAATATAACCCAAAAATTGATAAAATAAAGATAAACGAAATTGAGTATGAGATATCAGCGAATTGAATGAAATAGATAAAATCACTATAGATGGATGCTACAAGCCTAAATGGGAGAATATGGTTGAATCACCCATTATCGAGTATTTTGCTTGTCTTTTTTTCTAGAATTGTTTTTATTTCTTGATGGAATTGAGAATACTTTTCTTATATTTGAATTTAGTTGTGATTATTAGGCAAAATTGCATATGAATTTCAGATTATTTGGACAAATGATATTTTGATTGTTTGGGTTCACTGTATGTGAAATATGTGGGGAAAAAAATGTATAGCCTGTAATTATACTTTATTAGTATTTTTTTCATTACATATGTCTTTAATGTATACTTTTTCAAAAAAAAATATGTAAGAATTGCATAAGATTCTAACTTCATTTTTATTTGCTTTCTCATATTATGTAGCCGACAGTTCTGCACCCGGAGCTTCAGAATCAAGCCATACATCAAATAGACAAAGGTTAAAATATTTATTGAATCTTTTAAACATTTAATATATTTTATTTTCCTATTTTTTCTAATATAATGTCAGTTTTAAAATTTAGGGTGAAAAAAGGAAGGCATACCTTCCACTTCAATACCAAATTTTATGAAGGATCATTTTAAGTTTTAGAAGTACTCCTGATTTCAAATAAGTAGGATCATTGATGTTTATTTTGTTATGGCAGGTGGATATATTATTAAGGAGATACGATTATTTAAGTAATGAAGTATGGCATATTATTTTGTTGTGTTAATTTGGGTGTTATTTAAGTATCTAATTAAGAATTTAAATTGGATGATATTTTGTTATGTTAACTTGAATGGTTTGGAACTTTAAATTTGGCATTTCTTGAAGCAAAATCATGAAAACTAGAGCTTTATTGCTTTGTATTTGAACTCATTGTTGAATATTAATAGTTCAAGCAAAAAAATACTCACAAAACAAGAGCTTTGTCTCTCTGACCTTAAATTTTTGCATATCAAACTACATATCAATGAATATACATTCAAGAAAAGAATAAAACAACTCTTAATAAAAATAATTTTAAACAACAAAGCAATAAACAATGACAAATAAAGTTCATCTTCACAAAATAAAACACAATTTTACATGCCATAAATAGAACAATACTCAAATCCAAATCTGAACCGTAACCACACACATTATTTCTCTAAACATCAAAATCTAGTAATCTTTTTATTTTTTCGCTAGTAAATCTAAGAACTTTCTAACTCTACATCAATGAAATATAATTCTTAAACTATGCGAACTTCATGTTTCCAGCTTTTGAGCTACAAATATTAATAAAAAAATCAATTTTAATTTTCTTTAATACTTGATATAAATAAATATTAAAATAAAAAAATCTAGAAATGATGGCATTAATATCTTTTTTTTTTTTTAATTTAAAACATTTCCAATTACTTTTGCAACCGAAGGTATCATACATAAGACAATTTAAGAAGCCCCTTCATATCTGTATGAACCTCTTCCATCTCTCTATTCTCACCTGAAATCAAATTAAAATGAAAAAAATAATACTCAAAATAACCAAATCTGAAAATAACTTTCCATTGTTGCGACCAAAGATATGTTCTTTTTAATGATTTAACAAAAGAGATCCTTTTAGAATTAAATTCCCAATATACTTTAATTATTTTGTTGAAAATAGAACCCCTCATTAAAGGAATCAAAAGTTTCACTTTCAGTTTTTTCGGACTGTAAAAGATATAAACAAGTGCAAATATAGCTGAAATTTTTTGATGAGGATTAGAGGTTAAAGACATTGATTTATCTTTTCGTATTTATTACCTTGTTAATGGATTAGAGGATAAAGACATTGCACCGACCCCTTGATTTATCTCCCTTCCACCGAGCAATAGCAACACAACTTGAATCTTCATTAAAACAACAAAATTAAATTCTAACTATTTTATATGCTTGAAGAAGAAAATCAATTGTTTAATACGTATTTTATTTTTACTAGGGGCGAAACTAGAATAGATATAGAGGGGTGACCAAAAAATATACAATGAATTAATAAGGAGGGTCAAACTTAATTTTTCTATGAAATTTGCATGGTGTAAATGGGGGATACATAGCAATTTATTTTTATGGGGGGGGGGGGGCACCTGAATTTTTTACTAAACTAAATCAGAGTTATTCAAAGTAAGAACTCCAGAAAATTCAAGAGCGGGACTTGTCAATTTGTATTTTTTTCTTTAATTTTCAACTATTTTAAGAAAAAACTAGCTGAGTAAAGAGGAGTTCAGCAGGCGAGACAAGATCAAAGATGTAGGCCTCGTTCTTAAACGAAAGAGTGAGCTGGTTGCCTTCAATCAGCTGACCGGCGGCGGCCATCAAGTGTGGATCTGCGCCCATATCAGCGTCCATCCCGACCACCTCTTCTACTCACCGCTCCCGTGGTTCAAGCTTGGAGAAGAGAGGCTTGAAGAGAGTTTAGTGCTTCAAGCGGAAAGAGAGTTGGAAAAAACAGAGCAGGCGAGTGGAAGGCGAGTGGAGAACTCGACTCCGCTGGAGAAGAGGTGAAGTGAAGGTTCTGGACCCGTGTGCAGAGAGAAAGGTCATGGAGAGGTAAGATTGACATTTCATATAATTTATGTTAATATTAATAAAAAGTTATGTTTGCGTAAATTTGATAGTTTTTTTAGTTTTAGGAGGGTAAATTTGATATTTCTGATTTTAGAGGGGTAAATTTGATATTTAGGAGTTTTGGAAGGATATACGTAGAGGTGGCAAATGGGCGGGTCGGGTCTTGAGTAGTTCGGGTCATTCGGGTCTCGGGTCGTTCGGGTTTCGGGTCGCGCGGGTCTCGGGTATTTCGGGTCTCGGGTCGTTTGGGTTCGGGTCGGGTCGGGTTTCGGGTCGTTGACTTGTCAATATTTTTGGGTCGGGTTGGGTTTGGGTTCGGGTGGGTCGGGTTGGGTTTTCGAGCCAGATCCGATTTTGCCAGAGTTATGCAGTGTATTTAACTTCTAATAAGAAATCTTTGTTCGAATAAACATCTATCTATTTTTAATTTTGCGTAACTAAAGAGGTCGATGAGCTCAAAAGTCTCAAATAGAATTTTATATCTTAGAAACCAATAAAATTAATATATTATATTCATAAAATAATATATTGACATTATAAAAACAGAATAGAACTAGGGAACAATACGCGCCTTGCGCGAACATTTCTTCAACATTATTAAAAAAAAATTCATTTAAACTTGTGTCACAATTAAGCCCCCCTTCTTTTGCATACAGCTTTGGGATTTACGGAGGGGCCACGTACTGCCGGATGAAAGGATGTGTTTTTTCGCGGACGGTTAATTTTTTGTGATCGTGTTGATTTGTGTGTGATATACGGGATTTAGCGTGAAATGAGGCCCCGCTTGGTGTCTCACTCCCTTCCACGCTCCCTCTACTGTCTCTCTCTCTCTCCGCTGCTTCTCTCTCTCTGCTTCCTCTCATTTAGAACCTCCCGGTCTCTCTCCCTCTTTCACGCCACGCAAAGCTCCTCTCTCCTCCCTCTCAGAGTCGCTCTCTACTGCAGTTCCTGTGCTTCGTCTTTCCCCCAAAGCTTACAAGCTTTCTTCTCCAAATTTCTTTTCCTCTCTTCACCTTTCTCTCTGCGTCTTCTTTCTCTTTCTGTGTCACCCTTCTCCACCGTGGCCAGCAGTGACAAGCTTCGCCATGGCCAGGGAGCACACGATCTTAACCCATGGTTGATCGAACTGGCCAATCCTCTCCGGTCCTCTCCTCTCTCTCTCTCTCTCTCTCTCTCTCTCTCTCTCTCTCTCTCTCTCTTTCCGCCCCTTTTTAAACTTAGGCTCCAAACCCTAATTCGTAGAAAACGTCATTTCCCTTCCCGGCGGCCACTTTCTTGGACCCTGATCCATGACGACCCACTTCAAGAAGAATAGGAAGGAGGTTGTTGGACCTCCGACGAACGATCAAGGTGAGTTCTTCATGTTGGATTATTAATCCAACATTGGACTTATATGTAAAATAATAATATGTATTATACTACTGTCAAATATGTTTATAATAAAGTGATCAACTTTAGTTAATGATATTAAACATTAATGTGTCAAATTAGGGTGTGGCCTTTGATGTGTAGAATTATGGGTGGTGTATTTCTATATTTTATGATGGGCAGAATTAGAAAGTTCCACATTATAAGTCAAAGGGTGTCTTTTCATGAAAGGGTACCTCTTAGACTATATAAGCAATTTGGTCCCCAATACATATGAACTAAGTCACTTCTTTCATCTGCCCCATTAAGAAGAGAGAAAGAGAGACCATAAGAGAAATACAACAAAGGAATCTCAATTGGCGTTCATAAAGTATTTGGAAGACCCTACTTGCGAATTCGGTGTTCTATACTCCAAACGCAATCATGGATCAAGGTACGCTTCCGTTATTTATAGTTTGATTCACATAGTTCGATATTGAATTTGGCGGTACCGGTTCGTACCGCCCTAACAAGTGGCATCAGAGTGGGTCTATGTTGAATCAAGTATTATGTGTTGATTTAATCCTATTTTAGATTTGTTTCTATATTCAATTTTCGGTTTTTTCAATTAAATTGAACACAAAAGAGGTTAAATTGAACATAAAAGGGTCCAATTATGTTAATAATCATGAATAAGAAAGGGTAAAATTGGGGCCGGATTGGATCAAGATCAAGGTTTTCACGTGGCCATCGATCCGCTACGGCCATCGATTCGCCAAAAGGAGGAGGCGCGAGGAAGGCACCGAAACGGCGTGACTGGAAAGACCGCTCGTCCATGCTGAAGAGGCGAACGGAAGAGGCGAATTGGAAGAGGCGCCATTTTTTTTTTCCTTCTCTGGATGAAGGTTGATTTGGAGAGGACGGGATTTATTTTCCCGGTTTTTAAACTCTATAAAACTGGGATTTAAAAACTCAGGAATTCAAATCCGAAATTCCAATTTCAGATTTAAGAAACAAGTGATTTTGGATTTTAGTTTGGGCTTAGTGTTCTGGGCCGAAATTAAAAGAATAAAACAAACTAACAAAAGGTTGGAAAGACTTTGGTCTTTATTTTTTTTGGTAATTCGGTTGGGCTCATGGGCTTTATGATTTTCAAATTAAAACAAAAGGTTTATAAATATGTTTTGATTTTTAAGTCAGTAAGTATTATAATCCATTAAAAAAATAATAAAAAAAAAAATTCCGAATTTTGCCTATATTAAATTATAAATTCGGATTTACGGTATAATTTTAAGTTCAACTTAAGGTATTTAAGTATTACATATTCAGAAATTAATTTGTTTCGACATCATGTCGCCAAAATGACCTCTCATGTCAAAATTAATTTTCTTTCGGAATATAAACAGTTGTGTTCATATTATTGAATAAATATTCAATCGGCCCAAAGGAAGGTTTATATTTATTTAGTATTGTGTACATGAGTAGTATTAAAAGCATGTGATGATTATTCGGTTTTACGTGTAACTTATCTAATCGGCCCAAAGGAAGGTTAATTTGTTGACATGTTACTTATTATCAATGATTAATAACTACGCCAAAATATCAATCAGAAATTAATAATTTTGTGCAAAGATAAAATATTAATGGAAACCGATATTTTGTGATGGGGTTACCTTTTATTGAATTTGTTATTATTGTTTACGGTTAATTTTTGGAGAGCTAACAATGTTTGTTTATTGTTCTCTGTTTTCAGCTAAAACTGGATTGAAAATCAGTGCTGATATCAATTCGATTCCGATGTTGAATGGCTCAAACTTCAAGATGTGGAAAGACAATTTGTTGATCTACCTTGGTGTTAATGATCATGACCTTGCGTTAAGGGTCGGACAACCCAAAGCACTCACTGATGAGAGTACGCCTGAGCAAAAGGCGGAGATGGCGAGGTGGGAAAAGTCGAATCGCATTAGTTTGATGATCATGAAGACGTCCATTCCGGAAGCATTTAGGGACACATCTTCGGAAAATATAGCTACGGCTAAAGAGTATCTTGAGGATATTGAGAAGAGGTTTAGTAAGAATGAAAAGGTGGAAATATGTACGCTCTTAACAAACCTCATTTCAATAAAGTATAATGGCAAAAATATAAGAGAGTACATTATGGAAATGTGTCAGATAACTTCAAAGTTAAATGCACATAAACTAAACATTTCTGATGATCTGCTTGTGTACCTTATAATGATATCTCTTCCGACACAGTTTGGACAATTTAGGATGAGCTATAACCATTTGAAAGAAAATTGGACTATGAATGAGCTCATCTCACATTGTGTTCAAGAAGAGGAAAGGTTGAAGCAGAATCAGATAGAAAGTGCTCATCTTGCCTCTACCTCAAAGAACAAGGGTAAATGGAAAAAGAACAAGAGTAAGGCGGCTGCGGGACCGGCACCTAAAATGAAGCAAGAAAAGAAACTAGTGAAACCCGGAGATACGGATGCTTCTTTTGCGGAGCCGAAGGGCATAAGAAAAAGAATTGAAACAACTATCATGCTTGGCGTGCTAAGAAAGGTATGCCTTTTAATTTGGTTTGTTCTGAAGTTAATTTAATTTCGGTAAATAGACACATGTGGTGGATAGATTCTGGTGCAACAACTCACATCAGTGTGTATGCAGGGTTGCCAGCATTGCTGAAAACCAAGTGATGGTGAAAGATACATCTATGTGGGAGATGGCAAAACCGTTGAAGTTGAAGCTATTGGAACTTTTAGATTATTATTAAGTTCTGGATTTTATTTGGATTTGTGTGATACTTTTGTTGTACCTACTTTTAGGCGTAACTTAATCTCTGTTCCTGTTTTGGACAAAACTGGTTATGTTTGTTCTTTTGGAAACAGAAAGTTTGGTTTGTATCAACATTCAAAATTAGTTGGATCTGGTTCTTTATATGGTTCTGATAATCTTTATTCTATTGATCTTGTTGCTTCACCTAAAGAAACCTTGCACTCAAGTACACGTAGTGTAAAGCGAAAATTAACTTATGAGAATTCCGGTTCGTTATGGCACAAGAGATTAGGTCATATCTCCAAACGGAGAATAGAGAGACTCGTGTCAAATGAAATTCTCCAACCTTTAGATTTCAATGATTTTGATATATGTGTTAATTGTATAAAAGGCAAACAAACCAATATAAGGAGATTTGAAGCCAATAGGTCTCAAGATGTCTTAGAACTGATACACACAGATATATGTGGGCCGTTTCCAACAGGTGCGAGAAATGGTCAACATTATTATATCACGTTCATAGACGATTTTTCTAGATATGGCTATATTTATCTCATTCATGAAAAGGCGCAAGCACTGGATGTGTTCAAGATCTTTAAGGCTGAAGTTGAGAATCAACTCGACAAAAAGATCAAAAGCGTTAGATCTGACCGTGGTGGTGAATACTATGGTCGATATGACAGTTCAGGAGAACAACGTCCGGACCCTTTTGTGAAATTCCTAGAGGAAAGCGGTATCGTCCCACTGTATACAATGCCGAGTTCGCCTAGCATGAACGGTGTAGCTGAGAGACAAAACAGAACACTTAAGGATATGGTGCGTAGTATGATAAATAATACTACTCTGCCGCCATCTCTCTGGGGAGAAGCACTTAAAACTGCAGCCTATATCTTAAACCGAGTTCCAACTAAAGCAGCTAATAAGACACCATATGAACTTTGGGTAGGTAAAAAGCCTAGTTTAAAGCATTTGCGTGTTTGGGGCTGTCCGGCGGAGGCAAAGCCTTATAGGCCTAATGAAAAGAAACTGGACGCTAAGACAATTAGTTGTTATTTTGTTGGATATGCCGATAAATCTAGGGGTTACAAATTTTATGATCCCACAACAAGGTCGATTTTTGAGTCGGGAATTGCGCAATTTTTTGAGGATGTCCCGTTTGCGGGGGGGAATACGGCTACAAATTTTGTCTTCGAGGAGGAATATGCAAATATTCCAACAGATGCTCTTGACATTAATCAGGACTTAGGTTTTGATTCTGTTAAGAACACTAATGATCAAGACAATGTAGCCGAACAACAAACTAGGACATCTCAAAAACCACAAGAACTAATATTACGAAGATCCACTAGAGAAAGAAAAAGTGCAATACCAGATGATTATATTGTATTTCTCCAAGAACATGAGTTTAACATTGGAATGACGGAAGATGATCCGATCAACTTTCGTCATGCAATGGAAAGTTCTAATTCTCACAAGTGGATCGATGCCATGAATGAAGAAATGAAGTCAATGAAAGATAATGACGTTTGGGATCTTGTCCCATTGCCAGAAGGATCGAAACCCATTGGTTGTAAATGGATTTTTAAAACTAAACGGGATTTAAAAGGCAATGTGGATAGGTACAAAGCTTGTCTTGTCGCAAAGGGCTTTACACAGAAAGAAGGAATAGATTATAAAGAGACTTTCTCCCCTGTTTCTTCGAAAGACTCTTTAAGGATTATTATGGCATTGGGCGCACATTTCAATCTTGAGTTAAATCAGATGGATGTAAAGACGGCGTTTCTCAATGGTGACATTGATGAGACAATATATATGGTGCAACCAGAAAACTTTGTATTGGGAGATCCAAAGAATATGGTTTGCAAACTCAAGAAATCTATTTATGGACTCAAACAAGCATCTCGACAATGGTATTTTAAATTTCATCAAAAGATCATCTCGTTCGGTTTTGAGATGAATTTGGTAGATGATTGTATATACCATAAGTTATGTGGGAGTAAGTTCATTTTTTTAGTTTTATATGTCGATGACATATTACTAGCTACTAATGACATGGCTTTACTGCATGACACCAAGAGATATCTATTTAGTAATTTTGAGATGAAAGATCTTGGTGATGCATCTTTTGTGTTAGGTATAGAAATACTTCGAGATCGTTCTCGTGGTATTCTCAGTTTATCACAAAAGAACTATATTGAAAGAATACTCAAGAGATATAACATGCATGATAGTAAGCCAATAGATACCCCTGTGGCTAAAGGAGATAAGTTTAGTCTCGATCTGTGTCCCAAGAATGATTTGGAAAAACAGGAGATGCAGATGATTCCTTATGCTTCCGTAGTAGGGAGTCTGATGTATGCTCAGGTATGTACGCGTCTGGATATTGCGTACATTACAGGAATGTTAGGACGATATTTAAGCAATCCAGGCATACTGGCATAGACCATTGGAAAGTAGCTAAAAGGGTCTTGCGATATTTGAAGAGAACAAAAGACTATGTGCTCACATATCGAAAGTCGGATCAGCTTGAGATCATCGGGTATACCGACTCTGATCTTGGAGGATGCTTAGACACTAGTAAATCAACGACCGGCTACATCTTTATGTTAGCTAGTGGTGCCATTTCTTGGAAGAGTGCTAAACAGTCACTTATAGCAGCTTCCACCATGGCAGCAGAGTTTATGGCGTGTTTTGATGCATCGGACCATGGGATATGGTTGCGAAATTTTGTCATGGGGCTGCATATAGTGGACACCATAGAGAGACCACTAAAAATATATAATGATAATAATGCAGCAGTGTTATATTCCAATAGCAATAGGAGCTCGACAAAGGCAAAATTAATACACCTCAAGTTCCTAGTTGTAAAAGAATGAGTTCAGAATAAAGAGGTGTCTATTGAGAATATTAGTACAGACTCTATGATTGCGGATCCACTAACTAAGCAATTACCACCAAACGTGATTCGCGAGCATGTTGCTAGTATGGGTATTGTTTCAGTTGAGGATATTCAGTTCTAGTGGGAGTTTTGTATTTGCATCTTTATTATCTAGACATATTTTAGACATATGACATATAGCATGTGATATTGTTTTGTTTGATTTTTATTCTGATTATGGTTTGTTTCTGTTGAGAAAAATAATTGGTTTATTTTTATTTTTTTTATATATTCTGATTTCAATACGGTTATAAGGGAGACGGTTTGTCTCAACAAGGTTTTAAAGGAGACGATTTTTTTTGGTATGATCTCACCAAAATAATAAAGTGGACCAGTTGGAAATAGACATGTTAAGATCGCATTACATGAAATTTCCATGCTACGCATCCACATCATGATTCGTGTCATTTAGTTATGCCGATATATGTGACCATTGAAGGTTTAGTTACAATAAATGTGACGAAAGCCGCTTTGATCCTATGTCGGTATGCCGATGGACGGAATTGTTAAGGGACACATAAAAGTTAATGACAGAAAAGATGCGCATAATTTGGTTAATGTTTGAATACACAATTATAAGGTTATACATATAGTCCAAGTGGGAGATTCTTTGGATTATTAATCCAACATTGGACTTATATGTAAAATAATAATATGTATTATACTACTGTCAAATATTTTTATAATAAAGTGATCAACTTTAGTTAATGATATTAAACATTAATGTGTCAAATTAGGGTGTGGCCTTTGATGTGTAGAATTATGGGTGGTGTATTTCTATATTTTATGATGGGCAGAATTAGAAAGTTCCACATTAGGAGTCAAAGTGTGTCTTTTCATGAAAGGGTACCTCTTAGACTATATAAGCAATTTGGTCCCCAATACATATGAACTAAGTCACTTCTTTCATCTGCCCCATTCAGAAGAGAGAAAGAGAGAGCATAAGAGAAATACAACAAAGGAATCTCAATTGGTGTTCATAAAGTATTTGGAAGACCCTACTTGTGAATTCGGTGTTCTATACTCCAAACGCAATCATGGATCAAGGTACGCTTCCGCTATTTATAGTTTGATTCACATAGTTCGATATTGAATTTGGCGGTACCAGTTCGTACCGCCCTAACACTTCATACTTTTGGGTCATAATTGTATGTTTTGAGAGGTAAATTCAGGAGAAGAAGTAAGTAAATTGAAGTATCAGTGACTTGGTTTTGGCGTTTTATTTCTGTAATTTTATTTAATTGGGTTTAACTTATTTATATTTAATTTGTTTTTCCAATTAGGCTGGACTGGAGGCTGAAGATGCGAACAAGGAGAATCAGGGACCGCTGAATCGATATAGCGCAGGGGAGAGAAACTTTGAGGACTGCCGAATTGGTACGGTAGCATGCTATAAAATTACCTTTTTTATTATAATTATATACATAAACCCTAAATAATGGTGACTAATTATTTTAATAAATGGAGGCAGATGATACAAGAAGAAATATGCTGAATTATACAAAACTTGAGCAAAATTCCTTCAAATATTCATGTAAATTGAAGTCATCCGGTAAGGAGACTTTGGGGCACTGCAAGAGATTCTTGGAAGGTAATATCGCTCACGCCAGTATGTACTTTTGTGAAAAAACAAATATTTTCTTGAATTATACTCTTTCCCAGATGTTTCCGTCTGTATAAGTCAGTATCAAGGATTTGGTCTGGAATTTGTGCTTCAATTAAATTATATTTTTTCTTCTGGAATTAGAGCCTTAATATCAATCTGAAGAGTTTATTTTGCGTGAATTAGGGTTTTAATCTCATTAGGAAAATCCAATTAGAGCATGTTAGTATCAATTAGGGATATAATCGAAGCAATTTCATTAAACCCTCAGGTTACTAATTGGTAGTAAGGCTCCATTTCAAAATTCCAAGTTGATATTTGAGACTCAAACATGTTATTCAGGATCGGTTGAAAAAATATCTTAAATTCAGTAAAACTCGCTTCAATTTACTTCAATCTTTGTGAGTAGGCTTATAGTTGAATTTTGCTTTGTACAAATGGCTTATTATTACCAATATTTCTCTTTCTAAATTTTGTTTTTATCTTAATTGATTCTTTTTTCTTCAGGTCAATTTTAGCGTTGTCTACAACGAGCATTTCTAGATTTATTGTCATCTCACAATTCAACAATTGTGTAATTCATTGTATTTTGGATATATATAAGTTGGATAAATGGTATATGGTATGCAATACTGGTTAGAGTCGGAGCAATATTAATTGAAAAAAATTGACATTTTTATTACATGATAGTATAATTTGCATTTTTATTTTGACTTCTATTTGTTGATATGGAAATTCTTAACACTGCATCTTATTTTTTTTTTATGAGTGTGTATATTGTTTGCGAATCATTTAGAGGAATATATTTCCATTATTTTCTTAAATTCAATTGAAACTTTCAATATCAACCAGGGAAATGCCCAATATATTTGGATTATTTTCTTAAATTCAATTGAAACTTTCAATATCAACCAAGCGAATGTCCAATATATTTGCATTATTTCCTTAAATTCAAATTGAAACTTTTATTAGAACTGGGGAATGCCCCTGCTTCGTTGCAGTATTTTAATTTTATTTTTGCATACTTGCAAAGAAAGATTTCACTTAAAATACACAGATTTCATGGTTAATCCAACTCCGTTTTAGTGATCTCTCTACACAAATAAGACTTCTTTAAATAAAGCATTGAATTCAAATAAAAAATGAAACCATTATGACAAACTGCTCGTGCACAAATAAGGCTTCTTTAAATAAAGCATTGAATTCAAATAAAAAATGAAACCATTATGACAAACTGCTCGTGCACGTATTTTGAAAAAAAAAATCACAAACTAGAATGGCATTAGCACTCACAATGAAGTGTGAAAAATGGCTACGATTGAGAAAATCACATTTTATGTTTATAACAAAGTTGGAAAGATGCTCTTCATCGTATATATTGGCATCACAATTATTATGTAGACTGATTATCACTACTAAGGCCATCTAATTTACGCATCTAATCCTAAACATCACATACGCAGCCGTAATCTAAAATCAATATATACACATATCACTACATAAAACGTCAAAATATACATGTATTACCCCGCTCTCTCTCCATTACGTTGAGGGGTTGCAAACACAAAATCACTTTACATATTTTTCGGTGATGATGCTAACAATGATGGAACAACATCCTCCTCCTTAACTGACTGATTTTAAATATTTTGTTGCTTTATATCATGTGTAATATATTTAATTTACTACTTTATAATATCATGGTGTGCATTATTGTTGAATTTAGTACCATGGTGTGCATTATTGTTGAATTTAGTACTTCAAATCATGTTATTGTGTGCAAGGTAAAATAAAAAAAAGATGTTTTGTACTATCAACATATGTTGAACAATTAGATTTTCATATTTAATATTACAAATAATTTTGCTCTTTTATATCCTAACTTCAATTATTTAAACACATATTTGAAATATATATTTCTTTCCAAAATTATATTATTTTAAAATACCCGCAGCGTAGCGCGGGTATTTTCCTACTTCCTAGTAATAGTTACATTTAAACAATAATGTTTACATTTAAACATAATAAAATAAGCTAATTAACTTAACAAACTATAAGTTACATCTCCAACTCCAACACATAATCACATCTTAACCTAATCAAAAGTCTAACCTTTCAAATCTTCTCCATTACTTATGCTAGCAAATAACAAAAATCAAAATATAGACCTTCAGCATATTTGAGATCAAACAATTATCTTGAAATTGAATAAATTTAAAAAATTTGGCATGATCTTAAAATACCGGAAATAAAAATGACACTCAACATTAAGCTAAAACTGCATAGAAAGTACACTTCCTAATTTTGTATTTTTGCCCAATTTAACTCGTGAATTAATCCTCAATTAGCAGTCAATTATAGTTTTTTCAGACATTGTTGCTTCAGTTAGGACTCAATTTAATCTCAATTCATCTAATTTTGGTCTCAGTTTACTTTCATGAGAAATGTGCAAACACGACGGGATCACGACCGTCGTGCCAGCACGACCACCAGTCAATCTTCTCTTTTCTTCCCGTCATGCTTTTCTTCTCCAGCGCGATGGCAATATACTGTTATAGGTTAATTATACATTTGTTATATGTATATATTGTTTTGTCTGTATAATATACCGTTATATCAAATATATATACTATTATATCATATCTATATATTGTTATACCATATATATTTATCACGTGTATATACTGTTATATCATATCTGTATAACAGTATATAATTCAGACAAAACAATATATATATATATATATATATATATATATATATATATATATATATACCATTTTGTCCTGGATTATATATTGTTATATCATATCTATATATTGTTTTCATCGAATTATATCTACTGTTTTTATCAGAAAGTTATATATATACTATTTTTTTGAATTATATATTGTTTATGTCACCATCTATATATTGTTTTCGTCGTCATGCCTCTATTTCAAATCTGAGCTGCTCGTCCGATCCGTCGTGCTTCCATCTCCGCGCTGCTCAGCAGTAAGGCATCGGTCGGAGAAGTGTCGCGTTACCGTCGTGTTTGGGCTGACGTGGCATCTACCACGTCAGCCGTCGTGCGTTATCACATCCCTACTTTCATATACGCAGTTACAAAAAATTGAGCTGATAAAAAATAAAAAATAAAGTAAGAAAAAGAAATGAAACATGTATGGTGGCCAAAAACTATAAATTAACCATGATGAAAAATTAGGGAATTACTAATTTGATGATAAAAAATAAAGTAAGAAAAAGAAATGAAACATGAAATGAACCATGTTGAAAAATTAGAGAATTATTAATTTGACAAAATTTGAGGGACAAATTGTGACCATTTGATCAAAATCAAATGGTCAATATTGGTTGGGTGACGTGGAAGCATATGGTGCAAGTGGCCCGCAAGGATTAATATATATAATATAATATTATAAAATAATATATAATACAAACATAAGAATGAAATCAACAGTTTCATTATCACTCATTCATTATATGCAAGTTTAGATCATTCATGTTCGGGTAAATAAGCAGATCATTCGGGTTATAGATCATTCAGGTTCGGGTCAATTCGGGATCGGGTCAATCGGGTCTTCGAGTCTCGGGTCGTTCGGATTTCGGGTCGGGTCTGAATTCTGGTGGGTCAGGTCAGCTTTTGCCACCTCCAGATATATGTAATATTATCCCTTTTGTCAAGTATATAAAGCTTGTATTTTGGGCAACTTTTGACTCGTGACATATGATTTTTACTATGAGTCACTGTTTTGAACTCAAATATATTTTTATATGATATAAGTCTCAAATTTAAACTCAATAATTATTTTTATATTAGAAAGAATAATGGCACATATAGTTTTTACTATGAGTCCCCACTTTGAACTCAAATGTGTTTTTATATCATATGAGTCCCCAATTTAAATTCATATTCTTAAGAATTTTTTAAATTTGTAATTTATTTTAAGGAGTAATAATATATATTAAATAGTATAAATTAGTGTTCGATATTATGATTTCTATTAGTAATAAATTTTTAATATAGAATATTTTTTCTAATATATAAAGTTTGTGATTTGGGAGATTTTTTATATATATCAAATTTTGTTATTTTTTTAACTACTGCTGAATGAGCCAATATGAAACAAATCATATATGATCCGTTAGTAAAATATGTCATTTTGTTATTTTTTTTACTGCTGAATGAGCCAATATGAAACGAATCATATATGACCTGTTAGTAAAATATGTCACATCCGTCTGACATAATAGCATTGATGAACACTGTCTCAGCCCAAGGAACACTGTCTCAGCCCAAGGTCGGACCACATAATAGATGGACCCGTTTCAGCAATTATAAGCTCAGAATATCAATGTTTCTAATAACTTGAGAGATGCAACCTTAGATAAATACCGAACTCTGAAATTCATAAACATAATAGATGGACCCGTTTCAGCAATTCATAAACATGCAGTGGGACTAAAAGGGGGGCATAGAACCGGACTCTGAAAAATTCCGAAAAAGCTCCAAGTTCACTCCACTAACCAACCAAGTCAATACAAGCTTTATGTTCCAAGTGCTCTATTTATAAATAACTATGCTACCATATATTGAGTTCATAATTTAGCCATATTAATTTAGTCATAATTTTTCATTTAATATGAGAACTTATTTTGACTGCTGATTATTGTGGTCTTTAAATTTTCTTAACATAATTATAATTTTTTTACTCAAATACGTCATTAATTCGATCTAATGGTACTAACAAGACAGTTTGGAAAACCACTGAACGAAGTCGTATGACTCAACTATCGTCTATGAACTTTCAATACTTGCAAAGATAAAAAATAATTAAACTTTAAATGATTTTATCTAAATCTGAATATTAACGTGAATCCCAAAATAAGTATGAAGTACTACACTAACACAACTACAATTAACTATTGAAAGTGAAATTGATGGAAAGAGAAACATATCTATTACAAAATGGAAGAATGAAAAGTTACATAAATAGTTAGTTCTAATATTCATATTCATATTGGTAATAAAAAAATGCTGAATTATGTCTTCTCATTAAAAAAAAATCGAAATTATAACATAATCACAATAAGATAATATAATTAGTCAACATATTTTTAGTACGAAGGGTCAATCCAGTTCTCATTGTTATCGGTTTAATATCTATAAAACATCAAAATAATAGTCATAGTCATATAATAATTAAATTATTATACTGAAAGTTTAATAGTGGTATAATTTGATTTGTCATGTTTGAAAACAAATTGGATTGTAATTTATGAAAAATTAAAATATTAATTTATTGTATATAATTATAACAAATAAAAAAAATGTTTGAAGCAGAGCGAGGCTTCCTCTTGCTCTTTCTAATCTATGAAGTATTTTGGGTAACTTTGAACACGTGACATATGGTTCTTTGATATGAGTCCCCACTTTAAACCAAAAATGTGTTGTTATGTTACGTTAGAGATTTGTAAGGTCGCGTATGAACCTTGTGTGATTGCCAAACAATCATGGCGTTTTCATTTTTCTTTGCTGCTAATGAATTAGACAAACATAACATGATATATTAAGGCTAATACATTAACTGACTCAGCCCAACTTTCAGGCTCACACCATATTGTCCTGAAAAATGCCTAAGCTTGGTTAATACTAGTAGTTAATGCAGTAGCCTATTTAAAGAACTCTACTTTGCATTCACTACTTAAGATTAGACTAATCAACTAGCCCCTCTTTCCAATATTTGATTTCGAGGTGTAACAAACTCCTCCACTTAAATTTTTGATGTCCTCGTCAGAACTAACATGTGGTCCCTACTCTCGTCGTAATACCCATTCCTGCGAACCTTCAGCCCATGCATTTATCCCCGCTGAGGCATCATACGATCCTCACATTCTCTAGTTATGATAACGGTATGGTACATTTCCAGCCGCACGATAGTACCCCATGATCGAACTGCTCTGAATATCATTTGTTAGAGCCTAGTACATCGGCTGCCCTAGTACAGCCTTTAGGCCCACACCATATTATCCTAAACAAGTCTTAACCTTAGTAGATACTAGTAGTTAATGCCAATATTGCATATAGCGTGCTATAGCGCCGATATTGCATACTCGGGAGGCTCCATGATGAAACACTGCAGTTTTGATATGCTATTGCATTTTCCGACTCTACAATGATATAGCGGCACGATATATCATGAAGCTTGTGTTTGTAGCGCTTGAAATAATAATATTGCGCAATTTTATTTCTTTAAACTTTTTTTGATTCTTTGAACTTTTTATTGATTTTCAGGGTTTAGGGTATTTTGGATTATGATATATGCTATTTTGGATAAGTATGTTATATACTAACATTTTAATATTAATCTTATCATCTTTTGATATTTGGATATTTTGTACATATTTGATGTTTTAGAGATTGCATATACATAGATTACATTGTGATACATAAGAAAAAAGTGTTTATTACTATTATCCGCTATGCAAGTGGAACGCGCTATATCGTCCGCTATTGCTATTCGCTATAAGAAAATCGTAAACGCTGCAAACTGCTACACGTTATTTGCAACCTTGGTTAATGCACTAGTATATTTAAGTAACTTTAATTTTCATTCACTACTCAAGGTAGGACTAATCAACTAGCCCCCTTTCCACTATTTGGTTTCGAGGTGTAACATAATAATTACTAACATAATTGATGTACATAAAAGTGAATAATTGTGTACTTTTTGGTATGTTTATGTTGATGGTGTTATGCCCTAGGCCAAAGTGTTTGTGATCTAGATGATGGATTGTAATAACAAACATAATATTTATCTAAGATATTTCATATAATATGTGTGTATAGGTTATTTTAATATAATTAAAATAGACCTTGAATATGCAATTCAGCTTTATTGTTCAGTTTAATTTGGGATCAAGAAATATTAATCGATTTATATAAGGATGACATATTACATGCCTTATGATCGATATAGATATCGCGTGACAATACCTGATTGTTGATTAGGTAATCGGATCACCGATATTCACTTAAATTGGGTAGTCATGATGGCTTGCTAGAGTCCGCTCATGATTTATAGACTGTTAAGTCTATTGCCAACATTAAGTGAACCTACAGGGTCACACACAAATAACAAACTGAAACGGGCGCAGAAAATCCTAGCGACTTATATGATGAGTTGCATAAGAATGTCACAAAATATATTGTCATCTTATGTGATAAGATGTGATATATATGTATATAAAGACTATGAGCTCAAAAGATCATGTAATCTAGAAGAATCTAGATGATGGCATATGGATAATGATGAGTGATGTCATACACATCTTTTAGTGTGAAGAGACATGACTCTTAACCTCTATATAAGGACATAGAGGGCTCCAAATTCACTATACAACACATCATTCTCTCTCTCATTATTTTCCATTCTCTTTTGTGAGACAAAAGAGAGAAAATATACTTTCTAATTTGTATGACAAAATTATGAAATGGTGCTTTCTTTATTGTATGACAAAATTGAAAGAGTGCGATTATATGAGAGAAATTATATACATCTTTTGTGAGATAAAATAAGAAGAGTTTTCTTATGCAAGAGGAGAACAAACTACTAGCATATATATTGTTCTTCTTCCCGTTTTAAGAAGTTTGTTCGTGTGGACACCGGTAGAGGCGTTCGTACTTTCGGCGCTTGTGATCTATTCGGCCTAAGAAGATGAGAACGGTTTGTTGAGAGTTTTGGTGGAGATCGATTTGATGTCTTGCTAGAGGCCGCTCATGATTTATAATCCGTTGTCATTATTGTCAACATTAAGTAAACCTACAGGGTCACACACAAAGAACAAGTATTGAGACGTACACAGAAAAATCATAACTTATGTGATAAGTTGTATGGAGAGCTACATAGTCAAGTGACACATCCAATCCTGCATCTTATATGATAAGGTGTGTTGCATATATGGTTACATAGTTACCATGCACATAGGATATGAAACTTATGGACTATGTAGGCACAAGAGACATCCCAAAATCAGATCAAGGATCATAATATTTTCGTCCAAATTTTGTGAGACAAAAAGGAGAGAAAAATCCGAAAATTATTCTCTTGTTATTTCTGTGAGAGAAATGAAGAACGGATACTAGCATATATCGTTCTTTATCCATTCAAAGGGGTTGTTCGTGTGGATACCGGTAGAGGACGAAGCGAAGTGCAGCGTCTTTGTGATTCGGGTTGAAACCGTAGTTTTGTTTGGAGAATCGGTTTGCTTGGGGAATCCGTTCGTTTGGAGATCGGTTTGTTAGACTGGTTAGGCGAAACATACAAATGATCGGTTTGGAAACCGATTTGGAATCAACCAAAGAAAAGCGTCAACCAAATTCGCTTTTGATCATCACGGATTAAGCGTAATCCGAAGGTACAAAGTTATGAACTTTTCTTTGATTTAATTGTAATTCACGGATCCTTCTTTTGGGTTTCGAATTCGATTTTGTTTCGTTTTTGTTTTTCCGCTGCGTTATGAATGGTAGAAATCCAACAGCGATTGTGTGTGCGGTAGATGACTCCCACACGATCCGACCTAGACGGCCTAGACGGACGGAAAATCGGTTAGGACGGTAACCGGTTTAGAGGCGCATGGACAACACGCATGGTTTGTGCGTCACAGATTAAGCGTAATCTGAAAGGTATCTTTAAGATTTATTTTTTTGATTTAATTGATACGCACGGATCGTCGGATTGGTTTTGGACGAAATTTTTGTTTTCCGCTGCGTTATTCACGTTTGAATCCCAACATATTTTTTGGTAATGTATTAAAAATGTGAGCATATCAAATTTACCCATTCTACATAAATTATAGTAAATTTGGAACTTTATTTATTATATTATGTGATAAATTTAATTTCTAAGTGGATATAATAATATTACATGGATAAAAATAGTCATGATATATTATGCATTTTTTGTAGGATTAAAATGATATTTTCTTAATTTATAGGGGTACACATGAAATATGCTCATTTAGTTCTTATATTAATTTCAGATTTTACAAGGTTGCACATGAATATTCTTTCCCCATCAATGCAAATCTCTGATTTTGACCCGTTGTGCAATGAGGCATGTCTGAAGATTGATGTGATCTACTTGCTAAATATTGAGTTGGATGGACTGACACACCACATGATCATTTGTAAAGAAGTTGCAGCAAAAAATCTAAAAAAAGACACATGTCAAAAAATACAATTCACAAACTTCATATATAAGGAAAATAAATGAAATCATAAAATATATATGAATGAGGAAATATATTATTTCTATAAAAAAATAATACTCTGTAAAATAAAATAAGAATCTACTAAATTAACCACAAATTGAAAACTAAATTTAATTCTAGAGACTAAAAATGAATATCAAAAGTTAAGCGAGTTTTAACAATACTGAAAAAATAAGGACGGTTTCAAAAACTCCCAAAGCAATATGAAAATTGAATCAAGTTAGGTCTCAACTTTTATTTATATGAAAACATATAAGATAATTTTTAAATATTGAAATAATTTAAAATATTTCATTTTATAGGGACTAAAATAAAAATATGTAATAAAAATATTTAAGGAGTTTATGAAAAAGATCCCTTTTTTTAGAGTGTGACCCATATTATTTTATCTTTATTATAATTTATCCAATATCATAATATGTTATATTAATTACTAATAAAATATCGTAATATCAAACATTAATTGATACTATTTACTTTATATTATTATTCATAACTTAATAAGTAAAAAAAATTCTTAAAAAAAGAGAAATAATTATTGAGTTCAAATTGTGGACTCATATCAAATAAAAACAAATTTTGGTTTCAAAGTTGGGACTCACATCAAAGAACCACATGCCACGTGTCAAAATTTGCCCAAAATTCAAACTTTATAGATTAGAAATAATTTCGGAGCATATATGATATTTTTGTTTAAATTTTTATAAGTTAAATTTTATTATTTATTACAAAATAAGTTGAAAAGTTGTGTTCTAAATTCAAACAACTCACCAAATCATATTGTATTTTTATTGCTAAATTTATTTTTTAAGGTAGTAGAATTTGAACCTGGGTATTCGCCAGCCCATATAATGATTTACTATTGGGACAAATAATCTCTTACTTTCATTTTGTAAATGCACAAAATAAGTCAACTATATATATAATAATACCACTATATTTATGTTGATTTGAATTCTTTCCATATTTGTTTATTATTTCTATTTATTAAAAAAATAATTAGCTAACATTTGAAAAATTAGAATAAAAAAATCTTATTGTACCTTATTAAAACTGGACTGAAACGTAATAGGAACAAGTGTCGTTCTTTGATGTCTTATCTGTGTTGCGCGGATACTTCAAAAACTGGGAAGTATCCTGAGGATACGGGTATCCGATACGGATACGGCACCGATACGTATCGGATACGCCACGTGGCGTATCCAATTATTTTAATATATATTTTTTCCAGATACGTGAGGGATACGGCAGGATACGCTAGGATACTTCCGGGATACGTTAAGGATACGGCAGCCCATCATTTTTTGGCCCAAAATATTTTGAGAAAAATTTAGAAGCGGTTATTTATAAAGAACCGTTACAGAAGCCTAGGTAGTGTGTTTTGTTTTTTCTTTTTCTCCCCCCGTTTGCAACCCGTTTACAAAAATAAATGAAAAAAAAAACTGGCTTCTGTAACGGTTCTTTATAAATAATCGATACTAAAGTCTTTTGTAACGGTTATTTATAATTAACCGATACTAAAAATCGCATCTGTAACGGTTCTCCATAAATAACCGTTGCGGATATTTGTATTTTATATCGGTTATTTGTTAAGAACCGATACTAAACGTATTCTGTAACGGTTCTTTATAAATAACCGCTACTAAATTATCTGTAACGGTTCTCCATAAATAACCGTTGCTATTTTTATTTTATATCGGTTATTTGTTAAAAACCGATACTAAACGGATTCTGTAACGGTTCTTTATAATTAACCGATACTAAAGATCGCATCTGTAACGGTTCTCTATAAATAACCGTTGCTATTTGTATTTTATATCGGTTATTTGTTAAGAACCGATACTAAACGGCTTCTGTAACAGTTCTTTATAAATAACCGCTATGAATTTCATCTGTAACGGTTCTCCATTTTGTATACGAACATTATTAATATTATGTATTAAGTATTTGTTCAGGTTTTATGTTGTGGTATAAAAATTTAAATGATATTTATTTTATTATTATATTATATAAATTTAATTTAAAAATAATTAAATAAATATATAGCCGTATTCGTATCCTAGATTTTTTGAGATTTGCCGTATCGCCGTATCCGTATCGTATCGGATACGATACCCGTATCTGTATCCGTGCAACATAGTGTCTTATATGTAGGTTGCTAACGGAGATTTAATTTTTCAAAATTTAAACTAATCCATAACCAAATAACTATATTGTCCATAAAGCATTTAAATTACAAAATTGTTCAAATTACAAAACATTTATAAATATTTAAAATACAAATGCTTAAGATTAAGAGTATATTTGGAATTTTATTTTTTATTTGGGTTCGGGTTATTCGCCGGATTGGTATCACTACTAAACCCAACCCCATATTTTTTCTAATTCATACCCAAATTGCAGTTTTTCTTAATGGGTAAAACCCAATCCGTTTGGTCAGATATCCGCCAGATTCAAATTTTATCCAATCTATTGACAAACCTACTTATATGTTTCACCGAAGAAACTTTTTAAATACATGTATGTTTATGTATTTGCTATCTCCCCTCCTCCCTCCCAAAAAATAACTTTTGGTCCACCAAATTGTACAGTCCGTCTCTAGTATATCCGTGTCCAACTGTGTCTCGCTTGTGTATGAACCTGAGCGGTATCAAGTTTACCTTAACTATATCCGCATCTATTAATATATATAATTTCTAACCCCTTTTGCTACAGTTCTTCCACCTAAATGAGCGACATCATATTTTTTTTTTTTCTAGCCCTTTTGGTATTAATTGTGTGGTCATGATTTAAGTAGTGTACCAACTAACAAGTGTATGGTCATGATTTTAGTGGTGTACCAACTAGCAAGATTACATATATAAATCAAAACTAAAATAATCAAGATCCAAAAAGCATTCTAAGTGAATTTAAAGAAAGACTTGGTGTAAATTGAACATATCTTATATATGGACCATATCATAAATTTTTTGTCTCTCTCCTCCTTTAGGATTTAATTTCAAGATTTTAACAAATGATCATACAAACTTTTCGCATAAACCCGTCTAAAGAAAAATTTGTTTCATTTTACTTGCCTCTTTTACAAAATTAAAAACAAGACAACTTTTAATTTTAACATTTTTGGTCAAAGTTTAGTAGCTCAAGCGTTAAGTCACTCCGCTAACTTTGAGAGAGATTCAAATTCGAATCACGACAAATACATTTAGCTCAATATTTAATAAGTTTAACAACTCAATGAGTTGTCTCAATTTTTTTTAACATTTTTGCAATTTAGTATGTTCTTTATTATCTTGCAAAAATCCTCTCTAAAAAGTGTTTATTTGATTTTGACTATTAAAATAAAAAAGATCTTAATTTTGACATTTTTACTAAAACTCCACAAAATAAAATAAAAAGTAGTCTACTTCCATACAACATATGTTAGAAAAACTCATAAATTATGTCGTGCAACGCGTGATTAGTCTCTAGTATTATTTGATATTACAATATCCTGACATATTGCCATCATTGCGTAGCGCAGATGGATATACTACCCCCTATTAATAGAATGTGGGATCGAATCGTGGAGTACCTAGATATTAGGTGTGGGATTTCTACGGAATATGTAATCGAAGAAAAATATCCCGACATATTATTTGATATGTATGACATGTGTCGGTGCCTGTCCATATCCAATACATGTCGTGCATGGATACGGCTCATTTTTGACGTGCTTGCATAACATTCTGGGTGGCGCAACTGAGTATAAATTACTTTTGAGGAGGAAAATATCCAAAGGCAGTCTTCAATGCTTTCACCAAATCAAGAAATTAATCATGTAAGAAATGAAATAATATAGAGAAGATAAAAAAAAACCCAACTGATTTCCTTGCCAAAAGGTCCAAAACAATATATGATGTGGATCTTGATTATATAGCATTTTATTAAGGTAAGAAATATGTAATATCATTATGTGCATTCATTATTACATTATAGATTAGATAGATTAGCAAATATATGGCTTCAAAAGAAAAATTATATCATGCATGAAAATGTATAAATTATTCAATCTATATTCACTCATATTATAAAGAGAGAGACAACCTTTTTCTCGAAAAAAAAAGAGAGAAAACCTCTCCAGCCTTAAATGCCAAATATACACCATCAATGGATTGCCATTTTAGCTTCTATTAATTACAAATAAAAAAGGGATAAATACACGGTTAGTCCATGTACTTTATTGTTGTGCACGTTTAGTCCCTATACTTTCAGTTTAGCTTTTTTGGTCCCTGTACTCTTTAAAATAGTGCACCATTAGTCCCTCGTCTAACAGTCCCGTTAATATTTTGTAAAAATGTCCATTTTGCCCTTCTTCTCCTTCTTTTCGAACACTCCAAACCGAGCAACTGGAAGAAAACCCTCACCATTATTCCTCCGCTCGCCGGTTTCGATCCTCCCGTCGCTGGCTCCCCTCCGCTCCCCCCCAAGCTGCCGTTGTCATTCCTTCCTCCCCTCCGTGAGACTCCGACAGTCGCACTCTCTTTCCAAGTCGTGACGCTCGCCTTGATCTCTCCGCTGCTGGTTCCTCTCTGCCCCTCTCGGCTCTCCTTTCTCCCATCCGTGAGACTCCGGCAGTCGCCCTCTCTTTCCAAATCGTGACCAGGCTATGCCATTAGACCCCTCTTCTCTGACCAGCATAGATTGATCACCAGCCAGCATAGAAGTTCCTAATGCAAGTACGATTTTACTTTTATATAACTATTGCATGGTAACAGGCAGAGGTGTGTGATAATTAGCAACTCTTCTACAGTGGCAATGCCGATATGGAGATGTTTATCTGTGATCATTTGTCTAATTTTGCATAATAGCGATTTCACTAATTTTTGAATATTTGGAGCATTTTTTTTGTAGCTTATATGGATAAGTATGATTCAGATTATGTTGATAATTGAAGATTTTTATGTTATTAGTTCTTTTGCATGGAATTTTATCATGTCAAATGTATAAATTTGTGAATTACTTCATATTAATTTTTGTTGCTCTTTGAATTTTGCCTTTTTAACAGGATTTCAGAAGTGAGGCTGAGAGTTGGAGAAGACAGCAGCATCATCAGAACCATTTTTTTTTTCAGGTTGGGCACTAGTTTGGTATAAATGAGTTGTAATTTTGTCTCTAATAATTTGAATAAGTTTGTTCTTACTGTCGAATTAACTTGAGATAAATAAACATTAATATCACGGAATTAACTTGGGGGCAGATTGTGACATGCATGTTTTTTTGGATTTTTTGTGTGTATGTACATGAATGTAACTTAGTTGAAAAAAATGGATATATTTTGGATGATTTTTCATTGTACAATTTTGATGCTTTTGCTGTATAATTTGGGATATTTCTGTTGTAATTTGGTTAATGAAGCAATTTTGTATTGGATGATAGGGTATTTGAAATGCTGTGTTCATGTTCCATTTAGATTGTGTTGTAAACTACACAAAATTTAAAGCGTCAAAATATCTTTAATTTGTGTTGCTGTTTTCTACTAATACAATATGGTATGGTATGCTATTTGTACTTTCTTGATATTTTTATGTTGAATTAGTGGTCAAATTAACAATAATAATATGAAATAAACATTTATACATTAGACTTGTGATATAAATAAAATTTGAAAACAAATTCAAAATCCTAATAAAATGTTAATTCAAATCCCAAATAATAATCAAAATTTAATCAAAAACTCTAGTGACAACTCTAAATGTACTTCATATTTGATGAATCGTCTACAGCCATTTCTCTCTCTCTCTCTCTAGCTTTCGAGCAAAACAAACATAACCCGTGGTGCCAAAAAAAAAAAAAAAAAAAAAAAAAAAAAAAAAAGAACAAATAAAAAAAAGTAGATAGAATGACAGTAATATCATATGCAAGTACTGGTTCAATACTAATTACACTAATTCAGCAACGAGTCAGCACTATTTAGCACTAATCTGCCCACATATCGCTAGACTGAATCCCTTTCATAGTTGAAAAATGAAAGCTTATAGACACTTAAAAAACTTTTTGACGTCACTTTTCGAATAAAATGTGCACCATCTTTTCTTCTTATATACAATTCCTGCATACATATAAACAACACAAACAAAGCCTAATTAGACCCTGATAAATAAAATAAACCTATGATTAGAGCCTCCTGATTCTAATTAACCCCGACTCAGTCCCAACAAACCCTAAAAAGAACCTAATAAACCATAATTAACCTCATTCAGCCCCAAGTCGGTCAAATGCACTGTTAGCGAGCTTCAATTACAACTCAAATCAGTCAAATGCAATGTTCACAAGCTTCAACTGAAACACAAATCAGTCAAATGCACTGTTAACAGGCTTCAATTGAAACCCAATTCATCAAAATCAATCAATTTGCACAAATTTAATTGAAAATCAATAGCGTAAATTTTAATTGAAACTAAAAATATCTTTAAAATTTTAAAATGAAGATTAAATAAAACCCTCACCTGAGAGAGATCAAGGAGGGGAGAGACAGGCGGTGGCGGCGGAGGAGCGCCAAGGGGGTCCGGCAGAGGCGTCTGGTGGAGGGAGCCATAACCTGAGAGAGACACATCGATTAATTTGCGATTAACTTGCACTAAGGATCAGTTTGTGATTAACTGAAAAAAAGATAAATTAGTAGAAACCTAACTGAGAGGCTACGGAGGGGAGAGAGGACTGTCGGAATAGGGAGCGGAGCCGAGAGGGGCAGAGAGGAACCAGCAGCGGAGAGATCAAGGCGAGCGTCACGACTTGGAAAGAGAGTGCGACTGTCGGAGTCTCACGGAGGGGCGGAAGGAATGACGAGGGCAGCTTGGGGGGGAGCGGAGGGGAGCCAGCGACGGGAGGATCGAAACCGGCGAGCGGAGGAATAATGGTGAGGGTTTTCTTCCAGTTGCTCGGTTTGGAGTGTTCGAAAAGAAGGAGAAGAAGGGCAAAATGGACATTTTTACAAAATATTAACGGGACTGTTAGATGAGGGACTAATGGTGCACTATTTTAAAAAGTAGAGTGACCAAAAAAGCTAAACTGAAAGTATAAGGACTAAACGTGCACAACAATAAAGTACAGACACTAACCGTGTATTTATCCCAATAAAAAATAGCCGTTCTTTTCATTTTAGAGCTCAGCAGATTCTAATACCTCCATCTTTGGGGTAGTGATGTCGGTAGGAAAAAATATTACTTGTTACAAGAAAAATTTTAAATGACGTACTTACCCCTATTAAATAGATATATGTAATTTGGAAAGCAGAAGCTAAATGAGCTGTATTCAATTTCTATTATGTAAGATTGTATTTAATTTCCAATTTGGGTATTAATTGGTATTGAACTCTTCCCATTTTATGAAAGATGAATTGGAGGAAATATTTTCTAATTCTTCTGGTCTTTTAAAAAGTCTCTATCTCAACTTATATAATTAGGGACCGACTATTGAGGCTCCCTAGCTCCCAACCAATGAGATCGCGCCAATGTGTCGCAAAAATGGGAGTCATTTAGAAATCATCGGGGTTCCCGATTAAATAGACTCCTGAGCTCCCATATTTGCTGAAAGAATTAGGAGCTCCCAAAATTGCTCCCATGAAATTAAACATATAATTATTTTTTTTTGTAGCTCTCGCTAGTTCCCATCGAATTTCTTATATAAGGTATATTATTGGAATTATAAAGTATAATATTTAGAATCTAAGGTATATTGTTATGATATAAAAGTATATTATATCTTTTTGACGGAGAGATTTCTTAATTAAAAGTCTGGATTGACATCTTATCACAAGAAAAAACCTGTGATGTGTGATAAAGGTATATTGTTGTGAATATAAATGTATAATGTTTATAATTTAATGTATATTGTCATGAATATAAATGTATAATATTTAGAATATAAAGTATATTGTTGTGAATATAAATGTATAATAGAAACCAAAATAAAACTATGAAATTTTCGACCGAAAGATATGTGAGTTCGGTAGCCAATAATATGGGTCAGTGAAACTTTAGACTGAAATATATGAGAGTTACTATTAGCTAATAGAAAATTATTTAAGTATGTGAAGTCCCAATTTTGGTTCCCATTCTATTGGGAGACAATAGGAGGTAAATAAGATGGGAGGTCCAAATCTTTTTTCATTCCATTAATCAATTTTTTTACAATAATAAAAAGGGTTCAGATATGGAATGCCAGCATTTTGCAATGCCCAAAAGTGCCCGATTACAAAAGGTATGTTGAAATTACAAAAATGTATTTTTGTAAACACAAAAGGTATATTGAAATTACAAAAAGGTATATTTTCAAAAATGTATATTTATAAACACAAAAGGTACATCCAAGTGCAAATATATATGTGTACAGCAAAAACTGTATGCTGAGTGTTTCTGGGCACTCCGAATAATTTCTCTAATAAAAATACAATGAAAAATATTAACCATATTATTATTTCTGACTAAAAATATTAATAAAATTCACAAAAAACAAATGACATAACGTATACATCAATTACATAACTAAATAATATGACAAAATAGAAAAAATATAATATAAAAACTTACTATTCTACAATTTTTTTTTTTAAATCGGCTATTATTGAAATATTGAAAGAGGATATATCATGCAACAACAGTGGTAGAAATTGTAGTTTTTTTTTGAAGTAGTAGGCGAGAGTCTACTAAAGACTTTCATTAATAAAATAAAAAGGTAGTTGCATGATTGTTACCAAATTACATTCGATGCAATTCAAAGGATAAACTTGAAAACAAATAAAAATAACAACTCATGCCCTAAATCCCTAACTCCATTTTCTCAATGCGGATTAAACCGTTAAGAAAATAACCTCGTACCCGTATAGAAATCAGCCACATAGGTACGCCCGTACCATTGAGGAAACGTCCTCATAGTAGCCTCGTACCAGTGAGAAAACAAACTCACAATAAGCCCTTACCAATGTGGAAACAACCTCACAATAAGCTCGTGCCAGTGAGGAAACTACTCACATAAGCCCGTACCTGTGAGGAAACAACCTCACATAAGCTCGTACAATTAAGGAAACAACCTCACAACAAGTCCGTACAGTGAGGAAACAATCTCACAATAAGCCCTTACCAGTAAGGAAATGCAACAACAGACGCATAAGTCCGTATCAATGCTAAAACGACCAATTGCGTCAAAACAAATTACGGGCTTCAACGGGTCATAGCCCGACCATCCCGATCTAACCGGGTCCGTAGCTGGAGGCAACCGTGCAACCAACCCGACATGTTAAGGCTTTGGGTTTATCCGCAACAATCATCTAGCTCGAGCAGCTTGCAGAGTCCGGAGAAAGATTGAGTCAACACAATGCAGTAGGAGAACGATTGCCGGAGAGAGATCGCCCGCTACGTCGCCGTTCATATATGGAAGAAAAAGCCGTGCTTAGATCTGAACACTGTCATCTCAAAGAGGCTCTCGTGCGAGTCTAAATCTGGCCTCCGTTCAGATCTCATGTGTAGATGTTGAGAGGAGCTTGTGTTGAGAGGCAGAAGTGCTAGAGAGGACTTGTGTTGAGAGGTGTTAAAGAGAAGCGCCAAAAGGAGAGCCACAAGAGAGAGGAGTCAAAATCAACATGAGAGAAGAGAGAACCATAGGAGGAGATGAAACTTGCAGCCATGAGAGGAGAGCAATGATCTCGGGAAATTCATTCATCTTAACGTATGGCACTCTTACCAAAAGTTTGATGAGCAAAAGGATGGCCTGGGGGGCGGCGCCGCTAGGGCTTCATCTCCCTAGATCTGAAAACCGCCTTAGGGTTTATTCTTTTATTAAGCTATGTTATGAGATCCAAATCCAATTCAATCATTGGAGTAACTCGAAATTCTAGTTTTTGTAAATCCGACTTGTACTGATAGCTTTCAAACTTGCTTCGACAAATTTGTATTCATGCTTTTTATGATAAGATTTATCTCCAATTTTGTATTGTTAGAGAAGACAAATTTTCTAATTTGTTGCTAAAGATATTTATGGAGATTCTTTCCGTAATACAAGTTTCTATTAAATAGAGGTAAATATGTCATTTTAAATAGATTTTTTCTGTAACAACTAATATTTTTTTTTCATATCACTATCCCCATCTCTGAGCAGGGCCGAAACCAAAGTTCGTCAATATTGGGGCAACAAAGACCATAAATCACTATTGGGGAAAAAAAACTTGGTAAGAACTAAGAGCATCACTCAATAAAATAGAAATAATTTTTACACAAATCAAATCTAAACTCTGACCCAATGACCCCAGTTAAAATTCACCCGGCCCAAACACTAGTTCGTTGGCACCCCTTCGATTCCCCAACGCAACAGCAACACCGACAAAATGAACCGCATATTGCGCCTCTCCTCCTTTCTCCCCCAAACCACGGTCAGTTTCTCTTCTTCCTCTTACCCCTCACACTCCAACTCTTCCCCTCCCCTAATCCTAACTCATCTCCATCTTCATAGGTACTACCTCTGCTGAGCTCTCTTTGGACGAGCACTCGCAGTTGCGCTCTTGAACGCCCATCGCTCACAAATGGCAGGTATTACTGACCCCTTTCATTTTCATTTCCATTTCTGTTCGTCTTTGTGTTTGTTTTGTGGTTGGGTGGGTTGGGTCAATGCACGGTTGATTGATTTGGGCAAGAATGGGTTGAGATTTTCTGATGCGTATTCTCGGTTATGATCGATTTGGGCCTCCCTCATTAGGTCTTTTGTGTGTGTGTCTGTGCAGCTTGGATAGTGGCATGTTGTGTGTTGGTCGTTTAAGGCTATTGCCGAATAGAAGGTTTTGTAATCGTTTCATTACTTCATCTGAGCATGGTGGGTCCTCACTTTGGTGTGCAATAATACTCTGTATCATCATGGTATGTATGCATTAAAATATCAGGTGTAAGTTATTTATTTTTTTTGAATTTTTCTGATTTAAGGGCTTAATGAGGGTTCGGATCTATCTGAGAAGAAATGCGTGCCATGCAACTCAAAGGATATTCATGCAATGTCTAAAGAATCTGCCATGGAATTACTTCCAAAGGTTTGATTTGGCACATTTATTATGCAATTGGGCCTTAATTTATTTCCAAATTTTTTCTGATTGTGACCTTCAGTTATGCAATTAAACACCTTATAAAAAAATTTATGTAGGTAAAAGATTGGGAATTGATTTCTGAAAATGATATTCCGAAATTGGCTCGCTCATGGAAAGTGAAAAGTTTTACAGAAGGACTCGAGTTTTTTCAGCTTGTAGCTAATGTTGCTGAATCTCAAGGTAATGAAATAATTCTATGTACCAAATTACATGGCAAAATTTTAACTATTTTAGTCCCTGAATTTTGATTTGCCAAAATGTGATGTGGTTTATATAGTACTTATTTTGGGCATTCTTGAAATCTTTTTTTTTTTTATAATTTGAAACAGTTATTTAACTTGAAAGAGGTCAGTTTAATTAAAATGACAATCCTGAAAATTCAAAAAAAAAAAAACGACTACTGGATTTAGGTCCCTTGATTAACTGGTGAATTTATGTTGTATTGATTTGTGTGTGTTTTTCTTTGTTATTTAATTGATTAATTGAGTCTAAACTCACTTCGATTCTTAAACATCAGAAAATGCCCAAATAACTTCTAAAAAAGTTGGTTCATTTGAGTGAAAATTGAGTGATTTTTAATTATTTATTTATTGATTTTGAAGAAATGCTAAATGGTTTTGACAGGTCATCATCCGGATTTGCATTTGGTTGGTTGGAATAATGTGAAAGTTGAGATATGGACTCATTCAGTTGGTAAATTTTTGAAGTCCATATTTTTTAATCTTTGGTAGTTTCAAGCATTTAACATAAATTTAAATGGGTTTATTGTAATAGCAAAAAGTTTATTAAATGGCATATTTGGAAAATAGCTTAATTCTTCAACAAAATGGAGCAACAAAATTGAGACCCTAGAAAATTAGTTACCTCAAAAGAAGTAAATAAATGAAGATTACAATATGATAGTAAAATATGATAGGAGCAAGAAAATGGATTTCCTTAAATGGGAGCATTTTATGTTTGCTTTATGAGTTGAACTTTAAAGTCCTATTTCTAATTTCCTTTTTTTCAGGCGGTTTGACAGAAAATGACTTCATTCTTGCTGCCAAGATAAACTCACTTAATGTTGAGCACCTTCTTAAGAAGAAAAAATAAATTAAATTTGTAAGAGTCGAAAGTACGATAATGAAAACTATTATTTTTGAAAAAATATTGTCTATGTAAAGTTTACACGAGGAAATTTAGTTATAAGATGCTTTTTGCATGGGAAACACGACCTTTCAACTCGGCTTTGGAAGAAAATTTTGGAATTTTGATAATTCAGGGAAATATACTTTTCGAAAATATTATATATTACTAGGGTTATAGTGTTTTTTTTTAAATATATGTTTTCTATGTATTGCCTCTCTAAACTTTTGTGTAAGGCTAATATTATATATTACTAGGGTTATAGTGGTGAGAGAAAAAATTCGCTCACAAATATTGTCAAGCTTTGCCTCTGCCTATAACCACATAATTAAATCTGATGTATATCTTTACAAAACACGAAAAAAATCAAATTACTTTCCGAAAAGAAGCATCCACATCTCTTTGAAATTAATCTCAATCCTTTTGGCTTGCATTATATCTTATAATGTATGGATATGGATATAAGTATTGTATCTTATACAATATAGATGCGACGATGCAACAATAAAAGCATGTGATATAATATGTCTATTATATATATCTAGAGCATGACTAAAATATTTTTTAACAAACATATGAAACAACAAGTAATAATTATACTTTTAACAAACAAAAACATTTGTTCTATAATATTTTATTTACTAAGTATATTTGTTCATATATTAAAAGGTATTAAACTAAAACAAAAAGTATTTTTTAGAAAATAAATTCTATAATTATGAGATAACGTATTCCAATTTGTTTAATTAAGTATCTAAATAAAATATTCAAAATTATTATATAAAGTATCTAACAAATAACAAATATAATATCGATATTCGATACGATATCTGATATAATTTAGCTTGATTTATGAAAGAGAAAAGCCTGTTTTTGGCTCGTCAACTACTAAACTAGTCTATTTTCGGTCCTCAAGGTCTAATTTTAACCCCCTCAATTATCGAAATAACCTATTTTTTACCCTTCCACCCGTTAAATATTTTTCCATTATTAAATTTATAATTTGCTTCCATATAAACTTTCTTCATTGATAATGATGGGAAATTTCTTTATTGATTAAATTTTTTTAGAAAAATATAAATAAGTTTTATTAAACATTATTTTTATTAGAAAATAACCAATTTTTTATTTTTTTTGTTTTGAAAAGTTATCATCTCATTACTTATGTGTCAAAAAATTTTGAGCTTTGTGGGATTCAAATCTGATTTTTTTTTAGCTTTGTGGGATTTGAATCTGAATCTTTTCGGACCCATTTAATGATTTTACCATTAAAGCAAGCGACCGCTTGTAACTTATGTATCAAAATTGTAGGATTAGTGCTCTACATGGAATTTGTTCCTCTCGTCAAGAGGGAGATATCTCTGGGCCCCCTGATGAACTAGGACTGAAGGAAATGCATGGCCATACTCAAAATGGATTAACATGTATTGTTAATATCATTTTGTATTTACTCACTCTAATTCTCGATCAAGAAAGAAACTTTGATCAAACTCAAGAAAGACATACTTCCATGCCTTGTGATCAAGACATATATCATAGAACAAAATGAATGAGCAAACGTTTATTCAGACAGGTTTATGATCACTGATCATTTCATTTAACATGGGTAGTCATGACATCAGTCTAGAGGTTACTCATGACTTACAATCTTTAGAAGATCGTTGCCAGCGTTAAATGGAACCTAAACGGTCACACAATGAACTCCATTCATACGGAATAAAAATACATCAAAATAATTGTACATATGATGTATAAGTTGATGAACAAAATAATCAAATATTGAATTGTTGATTATGCAAAACAGTGCTATTCCATTGTCAACGAAATAGTTCCGTTCGAAATGTAATATATATGAAAACTGTAATAACCTTGGCTGTCACGTTTCTTGTTAAGGAAACACATATTCCGTTGTCAACATAATAGTTCCGTTGGGAACGGAATATGTGCAGTTTAGGGTTTTCAGTTAAGGTAACTGAGTAATTCTTCACCTCTCTATCTAGTATAAATAAAAGAGCAATCCCTCTTTATTATACACACAATTCTAAAGTCTTAGAGGCCGTCACAATACAAAAAGAGAGAGAAAGAGAGAGAGAGAGAGAGAGAGCGAGAGAGAGAATGTTCTGTGAGGAAATTTCGGAAAGTATTCCATTTGTCTGAAGTTCGCGTGGATACGAGTAGAGGCTCTCTAACTTGAGAACTTGCGAGCGATTGTTCTTCATCCCTAGGAAAAACAAGGAGGTTCGCGGAGTCAAGCTTCAGAAAGGAGAAAGGTTATAAGTCAGAATAGTTCAGACCTACATCCATTTTTCGTCTCGCGGATCAGGAAGATCCGAAGTATAAATTTTAATAGCTAATTTCGTACTTTTATTTTCCTTAACGATGATCCTAGAACGGATTGAATCCATAGGTTCCGCTGCGCTTATAACATTCATGGTTATGAATTTCCCAACAAAAATTATATGTCAAATCATCACTTACGTTTCATGATAGTAGACACGTAAGTATTTAACATATAAAATGATAAAAAACGGACTAATTCAATAATTAAAGGGTTAAATTGAACCAAAAAAAATAAAGGGGCAAAAAAATAAACTAGTTAAACCTAAATCAGACTTTTCTATTTATGAAATGGATAAATCGATTCTCACATCCAAATCTACAACCATTTTCACAACCTCTTTCAATGAACTATGGACCTCACATTGATATAATTGTTGTATTTGTGGGATCCATAAGTAAGTGAAAGAATTTGTGAAAATTTATTTGGATTTGTCTATGAAGGTAGTCTCTCCTCATCTGAAATGAAATATCAACATAGAGTGCATCTCTTTTACTATTAGACATCGCAATTACAAACAAGTAAAAAAAAAACTCAAAATTACGTGAATATTAGATCAATCGTGAATCACGTGCCTTTTCTCGCATCGTGTTGCGACAAGATCCGTCAACGGTAATATTTCTCTCTGTCCCATTGGGCACAAAAACCAACAACAAAAATAATTTAAAAAACAGACAGAGCATCTCATCCTAATCCAAAGGTGCATATTATCAGTTGACGAATCAAACTGTTCTTAACAGACCACGTATTTGCCTTAGAGCCCAAGGATCCAAATCAAACGGCTCTCAATCAATCCTACTTTTGACTTGTTTGTTGCCTTTTTTGTTTTTTGAAAGGTAAACTTGTTTGTTGTATTATAATATGGTTTGATAGAAGGGTCTCGTTCTTCCTTCGACATTTTCAAGAGGCTCTTTTTCTTCCTTTCTCTCAGGTTTACTTTACTCTCTTTCTCTTTCTCTTTCTCTTGTGTTTGATTTGAACTATAATTTACTTATTTAAGAGACCAACTAAATGATCTTGTACAGTAGAGGAAAATCACCGTTATAAATTTTGTAAATATTTTATTTTTAATGAATATGGAAGTATGATTTGGGAGGCTACTCCATTTTAATGAAAAAAAATGAATACAGAAAAGAAAATCGCTGTTTTTTGTTTGGTATTTTAGATTTTGACTTTCGGCGGAATTCTTAATTAGAATAGGATCTTTCTCGGTCCATAACAGGGTTTATTGCAATATATATATATATATATATATATATATAATCTGTTTTGCTATTTTGCATCATAATTGATAATTGTAAAATCATGGATCTTGTATACAAACTTGGAATTGTTTTATCAATATAGACTTCATAACTCTTCTGTTGATCTTCCACCATTTTTGAATCCCTTTGACCAATTAATGATACCTAATATTCCTTTTTTTTCTTTATTTTTTTGATTTAGACATGCCATCTTACATATCTTTTCATCTATTCTCAAAATGTTCAAATAAAAACATTAAATTTGTATACTTTGTTCTCTTTTCAGTTCAGCAATCTCACCATGAAAACAAACCACAACAAATCCATCTCTCTCCTTCTTCTCCTCCTCTCAATCTCTCTCCTTCTCGCATCAGCAACTGCTCTACACAGAATCAAACTAAAAAAGAAGCCCGTTGATTCAAACAGCCGTGTAGAAGCAAAGGAAAGGCTGAAATACCTCAAGAAAAAGTACGAATTTCTTCAAGGAGCTCTGAAACATAATCTTCAAGATGATGATGATGATGATGATGACGACGACGATGATGTCATCTCTTTGAAAAATTACATGAATGCGCAATATTTCGGTGAAATTGGTATTGGTACGCCGGCACAGACTTTTACCGTGGTTTTTGATACTGGCAGCTCTAATCTTTGGATTCCCTCTTCCAAATGCTATTTATCCGTAAGGACATTTTAGTAATTTAGTTGTCAAAATTGAATTTAAATTAATTTCAATTGTCAATTGTTACTTAAGGTTTTTGCTTTTTACATTATACAGATTGCGTGCTACTTCCACAACAAATACAAGTCGAGCAAATCAAGCACCTATGTCAAAAATGGTTTCTGTCTATTCCTTTCTTTGTTTTTCTCCATTTTTGTCTGATAAAGTTTATGTAACTTACATTTTTTAATTATTTAATGAACAGGTACCAGTGCGTCAATTACATATGGAAGTGGGTCAATTGCTGGTTATTTCAGTCAAGATTCCGTTACGGTTGGTGATCTTACAGTTGAAGATCAGGTTTGATTCTTTTATTTTAAGGAACTTAATGCATAGTTCAATGAAATATAAATTAAAATGTGATTTTATTTTCCTTTTCAGCTTTTTATAGAGGCAATAAAAGAACCTGGCCTTACGTTCGTGGCAGCAAAATTTGACGGTATTCTTGGCCTTGGTTTTAAGTCGATTTCAGTTGGAGATGTGGATCCCGTCTGGTATGCAAGTTTTATTTACCCATTATTTATTTTCTTTTAGAAGAAAATGATAATTGACAAGCTTCATTATTTTTTCATTTTTTAAAATAGTTTTTGAAGCTAAATTGAGTCTAACTCCGCCATATTTGTGGCATGATAGCAAAAAAAGATTAAATTTAGATTGCAAATTTGACTTTATTGTGGCTCAAGTGGGTTGGGTTTTATGTTATATTTATTGTTCACAATTAACAGAACGTGACACATATTTCTAAATTAACAAAACTTATGATATATTTTATTTTCTTATGATAATTTGCATGAAGGTATAATATGATTGACCAAGGGCTAGTAGAGGAAGAAGTATTCTCGTTTTGGTTGAGCCGAAATACAAGTGAAGGAGAGGGAGGCGAAATTGTGTTTGGCGGGGTAGATCCGGATCATTATATTGGCAAACATACGTACGTCAATATCACTCAAAAATATTATTGGGAGGTAATTAATTTTTTTTTTGTGGGTTTAAATATGTTACAAAATTGACTAATTGATGAAAAATGGATTAAATGGAGGTTTGTTTGGGGCTAACATTGGGTTTTAATTACTTGCAGTTTGAAATGGGAGATATTCTTATTGGCAATGATACATCCGGTAATAACATATGCACACTAAAAGAAAACTATTTATTTTATCTATATAGTGATATTACATCTTTATTTTCTTTGTATAGGGTATTGCTCAGACGGTTGCAAGGCAATCGCAGATTCTGGAACTTCTTTGCTCACTGGCCCAACGGTACCGATATTTATTTCCATATACTATATTACTATGTAAATTAATATGTTTAAGGTTCAGGTTTGAAAAAAGTTAAAATAACTAAAATAATAATGAGTAGTTCAAAAAAAGTGGAACCAGTACATATACACGTCATATTTTGAGTATTTGTGGATGTATCATAATAGACCTCAGAAATTTCATAAATTGATGGATAAATGCACCAAAAGTTAAAGATATAATTTTCTTTTTGCAGACAATAATTGCTGAAATAAATCAAGAAATCGGTGCTAGTGGAGTTGTCAGTCAAGAATGCAAAAGCATGGTTTCTGAATATGGAACAGAGATTATAGAATTACTTCTGGCAGCAGTATGTGAACAAAAATATTATATTTAAGTTAAACTTCTTATGTTTTTATCAAAAAAAAAAAGTCCAACTTTTTATGTTATTTTCAATAATAATATCTTTTCTTTTTATTGTTTAGCAGACAGCACCATCGGCGGTCTGTTCCAAGATTGGTTTATGTAGTAAAAACAGTTCTTCTGAAAATATCATGTTAGCTCTCTTTTTAGCCTTTTTTTTCTCTTTAGATTTGAAAATTTGCTTCAAGAAAATGCAGAAAACCTCCCCACTTTCAATATTTTAAAAATGGTCAGTTCTGTGTGAGAAATTAAGACTCAGCTGTTAGTTGATTGCGTCTGTTAGTTATATGAAATATGACACTAAGATTCTTTTAGAAATATAAATAACTCTTTAAATTGCCTGTTGAGGTCTGTTTCATAGAATTAGCTCAGCTGTATTTCTTTATTTCTTTATTTTTTTTCAGTAAATTCATAGAATGACTCTAATTTATAGAAAATCATTTTTGGAAGGGGGATTTGCAAGCCCTCTCCAAATATTCGCAAAATAAATAAATAACTCTTTAAATTTTATTTCATCAATGCATTATTTAGATATATGAGGGTCAATGTACTTTAGTTTTTTTTTTTTGTTTTTGTTTTTTGTGGTATTGAATCTATATTTAAATGAACGTCACCTTTCTTCAACATTTGATGGAATTCTGTCATGATTAAATATACAAAACAGAAAGAAGCTACCGGGAGGACTATATATATAATTATAATTTTCAATGTTACAGGTCATTTTATGCAAATTTCACTTTAAAATTTTTGAAAATTCATTTTAATTTTCCTGACAGAATTAAGAGTGTTGTAGAGAAGGGCTCTGAAAAGTCAGGCGAAAGCTTGAGGAGCGACACATTTTGTGAAATATGTGAAATGGCAGTTTATTGGGTGGAAAACCAGATTAAAAAGAACAAGTCTGAAGAGGAAATCTTAGAGTACCTTAATAAGGTGAAATGTTTTCCCTTATGAAGAAAAATCATGTTAATAGCCCCTTGATTATGCAATTTTGATTCACTTTAAACATATTAAATTTAACACAAAAAAAAAATCCAAGAAAAGAACAAGAAAACAAACAAAATGGTAAGTAAAATATGTTATGACAAAACATATATGCAGTAAAAGCGTTTAATAATATGACAGATATGCGACAAATTGCCAAGCCCAATGGGTGAATCTACAGTTGATTGCAGTTCAATTTCATCAATGCCTGATATATCCTTCACAATTGGGGGAAAAGTATTTACGCTGACTCCTGATCAGGTATATATATATATTCAACATTTCTATGCTTCTTCTCATTACTGAGTGAAATATAATAAAAAATATAATTTCTGCCGGTATATATTCATAAATGTACGGTATGGTACGGTATTTGATTTTCGACACTTTCGATTTTTTGGCTCATTTTTTGATAATCAATGATCATTTGACTTTTCCTTAAAGGATGAATTTGTCGTCTTGGTTAAGCAACTTTAAATACTAAGATATTATGCGTATTTATCATGTTTCACGGATTCCATATATAAATCATGCAATGTAGATTATTAACTTTGAGGGTGCATCTTCCATGCCTATCAAAATATTGAGCGGATCAAATCATATTTGAATGGATTGAATTCTAACTTTTCATCATACAAAGGACAATTTTGTCACAGAGGTGAAAAAAAAATATTGACTGGTCACAATTTTCATTCCTCTGTTCTCTCTTTCCTTTCTTTGCTATATCCGTAATAAAAACTTACCTAATGCTAATCTCCTAAAAATTAAATAAATCTTACAAAATCTTTAGACAAAAATAGACGAAATCTTTCAAAATCATATTGTCTCATAACATAACTTGGACAAAATCTTGTACAAAAGAAAGAAGCAACATTATATTATATTATATTATTTTATATTATATTATATTATATTATATTATATTATATTATACTTGTACTATACTATACTATTATTTCATGTTATGTTAAATTATATTATATTATGTCATGTTATGTTAAATTATATTATATTATGTCATATTATGTTAAATTATATTATATTATGTTATATTATATTAGATTATATTAGATTAGATTAGATTAGATTAGATTAGATTAGATTAGATTAGATTAGATTATATTATATTATATTATATTATATTATATTATATTATATTATATTATATTATATTATATTATATTATATTATATTATATTATATTATATTATGTGTTTTGTGTTATGTTTTATTATGTTGTACTATACTACACTACATTACAATATACTATTACTATATTACATATTATACCACATTATACTATATTTGTACTATATTATATTACATTCTTCTATATAATATAATATAATATAATATAATATAATATAATATAATATAATATAATATAATATAATTTAATATAATATAATATAATTTAATATAACATGACATAATTTAATATAACATGACATAATATAATATAATATAATATAATATAATATAATTTTTTTTGTATAAGATTTTGTCCAAGTTATGTCATGAGACAATATGATTTTGAAAGATTTTGTCTAAGTTATGTTCTCGAGACGATATGATTTTGCAAGATTTATTTAATTTTTAGAAGATTAACATTAGATAAGGTTTTATTACAGATATAACAAAGAAATGAAAGAGGGAACAGAGGAATTAACCCTTGTATGATGGAAGATTAGGATTCAATCCATTTAACTATGATTTGATCCGCTATATTTTGGTGGGCATGGAAGAATTTCTCTAACTTTGAATACACTCTGTTTTTTGTGCAGTATATTCTTAAAATAAGTACTGGATATTCTGATGAATGCATAAGCGGCTTCATGGCCTTAGACGTTTCGGCTCCACTTGGCCCTCTTTGGTACGACTTGCAATTTTCCTCAATATTCTTGATTAGTAACAAGAACGTGAAACAAAATTACACCAATCAGCTTACGTAAATTGAATCGCAAGTGAAATTAAGATACAAGATTAACCTCTTTAGTACTTCTTGTGGTATTTCCTCAATATTCTTAATTTAGTACTTCCAGTGATTTTTTTCTCAATAATCTTAATTTAGTAACTAGGGTGTTAAAGGAAATTACACTGATTAACTTAAGAAAATTAAACTGAATAGTGAACAATAAATTAAGAATAAAACAAAAGACAAAACTCAAACTCTTTGGTACTACTCGCCATTTTACATCAACATTCTTAATTTAATAACAAGACTGTGAATGAAATTAGACCAAATTAGTTTAACAAAACTGAACAATGCATAAAAAATTTAGAATAATAATTTAATACAAAAATAAACCTCTTTGGAACTACTCACAATTATTCCTCCATGTTTTTAATTTAGTAACAAGGCTCTCAAACGAAATTACACTGATTAGTAAGAAAACTAAACTGAATATTGCATACGAAATTAAGGGTAAAAAACAAGACACAAATTAATCTCTTTGGTACTACTTGCAAGTTTTCCTCAATATTCCTAATTTAGTATTAAGTTTGTTAAATGAAATTACACCAATTAGTTTAAGAAAATCAAATTGAATAGTTCACATAAGTTAACAACAAAAAATACGACGAAAATTAACCTTTCTTGAACAACACCCGGTTCATCCTCAATATTCTTAATTTAGTAACGTGACTGTCAAATGAAATCATACAGAATAATATAACAAAATCAAAATGTATAGGCATAGAAAATTAAGTATAAAAAAATAAGACAAACAATAACTTCTTTCGTACTACTCGTGTTTTTAATTGATATTCTAAATTTATTAAGAAGACTGTCAAATGAAATTGTACAAATTAAATTAACAAAATTAAACTGAACAATACTTGGGAGATTAACAATAAAATTAAGACTAAATACAATTTTGCCTGGTAGAGAATACAAAAGAAAAGAAAATGTTGGTAATTTTATTAAAAAAAAAATGAAACAATGCAGGATCTTGGGTGATATATTCATGGGAGTCTACCACACTGTATTCAACTACGGTGAATCGACAATAGGATTCGCAAAAGCAGCATAAAAAAACAAACAAGATCAATATGGAGATATTATCAAAGCCCCTCTTTGTTCACGACAAATATTTGTATTATTTTGTATGAAACTTAAATATATTTCGCTTTGAAAATAGGAGCAAAATGTTTTATTGTAATGGTAGCCAGATGTTATTTGGATATTGATGTTTTATTTTGTTTTCTTCCTAATGCAATTTGATTTTCGAATTCAATTATTTAAAGTTTTTAATGTAACAATGCTTCGATGAATTTTTTTTTACAGTAGAAATAAGTATAATAAGTCATATTATTTCTGTTGTTATTGGTACCGAAGAAGCTTCCCTTTCTATCCGCAAGTCTCTCTGATCTTGTACCAATGTGTACGTGTACTGGATTCCATTTTATAGGGGTTGCTTTAGAGTTTGTACAAGTACGAATATTTTTTGATGTTTACTGTTTTGTTTGTTGTGTTAGATATTTTGCAATGATTAATATTTTCGCATTGAATGTGTATTTGAATTTATTTAGATATATGAGTTGAATAATTTGGATAAATATTACCGTAACTCACTCCATTTTCAATTATCTTTTATAAATTATTCAACTTTAAAAAATAATCAAATATATCACTAAACTTTCAATTATTCCTTATAGCTCACTCAACTTTGAAAAAATGATCAAAAATATCACTTAATTAATAAAAATTACTAAATAAGTCATCCAACTTTCAATTAATAAGGTGACTTATTTTTTTTTTTAATTAATTGGGTTATCTATTTGAATTGTTGAAAGTTGAGTGAGTTATATAAGACAATTGAAAATTTAATTATCTATTTGATTATTTTTGAAAGTTAAGTAAACAACAATTTAAAGTTAAGTAACTTATTTGATCTATTTTAAATGTTAAGTAATCTATAGTGAAATTTATCCTAATAATTTTAATAAAAAATAAAATGATTAACAAGTTACACCTAAAATTTATTCAATAAAAGATTTTAAAAGATATCTTAAAAATCCAAATATAGTAAATAGTGATTTAGTTTGACTCTTTGTACACACAGAATTCTATGATAACAAGAAATATATCAAACTAAGAAAAACTAGCAATTTTATATTTTTATTATATTGCACAAGCATAATGGAATGAACTATAAAATTTACTAGTATTTGCGACAAAAGCGCATTTGTAGAGCTGTAATTTCTATCAATAATAAATGAATAGTTTTAACAAATTAGGTGTAGGTACATTTGTTGTGCTAGAAGAAAATGCTAACTAACTTGCGAGTATTGCCATCCATTGATTTCCTGAATTTTTTGAGAAAATAGACCGGTTATAACAAAGTCGACTTTCTGCTCTTCCATTTCTAAATTTAGATCATGCCTCAAAAGATAACACAATGGTAGTTGTGCATACTAGCCTATATTAGGGCTTGTCCATCTTCAATCCCCCTTCATAAGTGCTCATTTTTTCTTGTATTTGTACGTGCGCACCCTCTCTATTTTGCGCAATTTCTCTTAATCTCTTTCTCAGTATAATAAAACATGGAAGAGATGAGTGTTTATCAAACAGTAAATAACACGGGTCCCATTGCCGGGTTTGTTAACCTAGTGGACTCGCCAAAATACCCACTTATGACGCGAAATAACGTTCTTCGAAACTTTCCATCTACGAGTAGTCAGGCTCAACAATGTTCCACTGAAAACAGAAAAGAGAAAAGTCAAGTAAAGCGGAAACTTAATGTGATAGATTTCTTCTCAGATGAGATGAAGAAGAGTCCCAGACTAGCTACTGAGCAAGTGACGGTACGTTCGGTTTGTAACTTCAAAGAATGGAATAAAGAAGACATCACCCTTCAGGTTAGTGCTTACTTGCTTCAAAAGCTATATAAATGGGTTTTTTCTTAAGAGTTCTTAACTTCTTAACCAATTGCTCGAAATAAATGGTTCTTTTCTTAAGGCGAGAATGGAATAAATTGAAATATTGAACTAAAATCTACCACTTTTCCACTAAAGAAATAGTGTAGTAGCCAATTGTCCATAATCTAACTAGTAGAGTTTGTTGCATGTGAAACAATAGCTTGAGAGTTCAAGTACTTATTTTTATTTCCTTTAACAAGCATGAATAGAGTGGAAAAATTATTCCATATGACAGGTGGAATAATAAATAGAATGAAATAAACCTACTTTCTCTTCTTTTTCAATAAAATACTTTCATTTATTATTTCATCATGGCTTAAGTATTGTCTATTCCATAATTTCATATGTTACCGAATACCTAGTTAATGTATATGTTATACTAGATTAGAGTTAATTAACGTCCTTAGATAAAATCTCTCTGATTAAATTAATGATATAGATTGGCTTGAAACCTGCGGTGGACGATGATGAAGAGGAAAACTCACTCTTGAACGAAACAGTCAAGAACCTCAAAAGTGAGGTAAATAATACTATTTTCAAATTGAGATTTCAGAATATCTTTTTTTTTTTTTCATTTCATCAAAGTATCTTAAAAATTGTACTCTGTTTATCGACTTACATCAGATATTAGGCCCAAACTTCTTAACTTTAACAAAATTGAGCAGGCTTAAAATAAAAAAATTTAAGGAAAGTGGCTATAAAAAGAAATAAAAAGCTAAACAAAAACTAAATAGAAGGAAACGAAAAGAGGAACAAAATCAAAACAGTAAAAGCCAACATATAAAGCGAGAAAGAAATGGTGTGGATGGTTTTCTAAAACTAAAAACCAACAAACCAAAACCCACAATCTTCAATAATTGACCCAAATTTTTTAATTTGAAGTTAATCAGTTTAGTTATAGTGTTATAATTAATTAGATTATTGTTTTTATCAGTTAATTGAGGCCAAAGCTCAGCTACATCACGCAGGACAAGAGAATAACAAGCTTACTAGTGCACTTAACGATGTAGGACAAGCGAATAACAGGCTTACTAGTGCACTTAACAAAGTAGGACAAGAGAATATTAGGCTTACTAGTGCACTTAATAAAGTAGGACAAGAGAATAACAGGCTCACTAATGCACTTAGCGAAGTAAACCGTAACTACAAAACCCTTTACAACAATTATATGATTTTGAGAACTCAAAGGAACTTGATCAGGCCATTAAACTTTATAAAACCTGCTGCAACATAAACAAAGAGCGAAATCGGTGCAGAGATTTTATCGGAGCCATCCCATTGTGTTTACCCACAAAATTTGAATTGTTTTATATCCTACACAAATAAGTTTTGGCTATAAATTTAGGAGCGAAAATGTCTCTCTAAACGTAGCCAAATATTGTTTAGGATATTGATGTTTAATTCATTTTTAGCCTAATGTAATTTGAGTTTTTTTTTATATTGAATGTAAATTGATTTTGGAATTTAAATTTGAACTTCAATTTTACTAGATAAAATGCTTTAACTGAAATTGCACAACCTAAATATAGTAAATAGTGAATTCTTTAGAATGAGATTATGGGAGTGACATTGATTGGAATTCATAAATTCCAAAATATGTTGAGAAACTTATATCTTGGACTCATAGTTTTGAGATGTGTTGAACCCGTTATCCCAATCATCATCATTAAGATTATTTATGTTATATTTTTTTTACTTGTAGGCAAAAAGCGTATTAATTTGATTAAATAAAATAGAAATGACAAAATACCAAGTTTTATTTGCAAAAGGGTAATGCGGAGATAAGAATTAGCGAATGCCCGCAAATTACGTACTAGCAGTGACCGAGAAAGAGGGGGGCAAATCAGTTCTCTTACATATAACCAAATCATTTCAATAAAATTTGATATAGGCAATTGTTAAATTTGATATATATAAAGAGGTTTTCATAAATCTTTTCTCTTCATCACTTGTAAACGGGCTCAATTTACCACATTTTTCATTATTTAAATTAACAAAAACGTGGGCCTCTTTTACCAGTGGTATATGAAGCACTGAGGGATGGTAAACGGGGGATGTGTATATAAATCTTTTTTAATATTATCTTGGAAAAAAAACTTCTCTATGATGTAGATTAATGTCAATAAATTCTGCATATAGATAGATATATACATCAAACTCTTTATATATATGTATGTACATAATGAAATTTACTTGATTTCACTAGTTGTCAAAAAGTATGATGTGCATTCTTTAGGCCTTTTGAATTTCCCCCCTTTTCTTTTCCTTTTTTTTTATAAAAAACAAAAATTATCAAATAGTACACATCATGTAAGAAATTTGGAATTCAAAAAACAAATGAAAAAGACTAAAAGAGCATTAAACTTTAGGGACCTGATAGGTCATGCTGGCACTGTAGCACGTTGGATCACGATAACAGTATATATACAGCTTACTACGGTATAATAACAGTATATATATATATATATATATATATATATATATATATATATATATATAATTTATTTTCTAATAATAATATATACATAAAAAAATAAAAACAGTATATACAAATCAAAATAATATGTTAGAACAATATATACAAATTTCAAAGTTCTTTATCCAAACAACTTCTTTAGCCGCTTCCGCGGTGGCTATATACTCCGCTTCCGTTGAATAATCTACTACAGTACATTGCTTAGAACTCTTTTATGTCACTTCGCCTCCATTTAGGCAAAATAAATAACCTGATTGTGATCTAAAGTCATCTGAGTCTGTCTGGAAGCTTGCGTCGGTGTAACCCTTTACAACAAGCTCGTCTTTCATACCTCCATAGACTAGGAACATGTCCTTAGTTCTTTGTAAGTACTTAAGAATTATTTTAACAGCTATCCAGTGACTTTCACCTGGATTAGACTGAAACCTGCTTGTTGCGCTTAATGAGTATGGTGACACATCCGGTCTAGTACATATCATGGCATACATGATAGATCTTATAGCCGAATCATATGGGATCTTATTCATGCGTCTTCGTTCCTGTTCACTTGTAGGACATTGTGTATTACTGAGAGAAACGCCATGTGACAAGGGCAAAAATCCTTTCTTGGATTCTTGCATTCTGAACCTTTTCATGACCTTGTCTATGCATGTACTTTCACTCAGACCTATATGCCTTGTAGATCTATCTCTATAGATCCTGATTCCTAGCACGTTGGAGGCTTCTCTTAGGTCTTTCATCGAGAAATGATCTCCCAACCATTTCTTGACGTTCAATAATATTGGGACGTCATTTCCCATGAGTAATATGCCATCTACATAAAGCACCAGGAATACTACCGTGCTCCCACTGAACTTATGTAAATACATGTTAGTAGTATGCCCAAGGCCAATGTATTTGAGACCTAGATATATGGATTGTGTTAAACAAACATTGTTTTTTATTTAGAGATATTTTATATAATAAATGCGTATTGGTTATTTTATTCTTATTACTAAAATGAACCTTGAATATGATATTCAGCTTTATATCATCAAAGTATGTGACTTTGATAGTAAAACTTTAAAGTATTATGAATGATATTCTAAACCGTCCCTGATCATTCATAGGATGTTTGTGAGACAAACATACTTTATGATAAGCTATAAATGTACATCAGTATGTTAGTTGACTGATGGTCACGTTTTACTGATCATGAATAAGTATTATTAAGTCATTAGCATAAGTATATGTTAGAGACCATATACTGGATTGACCCACTGTGAGAATACTACATGCTTTGTGTCATTAGTTATTCTCAGTAAAGAATGTATCTGTAATCCTTAGACTTGAGATTATCTCAGTTTCCTACATGAGAAATTTTATACTTTAATATAATCTAACATCGTCTTTAACCGGGCGGTCATAAAGATTATAATTAGGTATATAATGAATTATGCGGAGGAAAGAGTTTAATTAAGATAGGATTTGTTCCTCTCATAAATTGAGAGAGATATCTTTAGGCCTCTTGATGATTTGATTGAAGAAACACACGACCGTGCTCAAGTGAATTAATAAAGAGTTATTAATGTCATTTCATGTTCAATCAAATTCGGTGTCAAGAAATATTTATCGACCAACATAAGGTTGACACATACCATGCCTTATGGACGATATAGATATCGTGTAACAAAGGGATACAATGCATGACATAAATTAGGTTTGATCGAATCATCTATATTTGCTTAATTTGGGTAATCATGATGTCTTGCTAGAGACCGCTCATGATTTATAATCCGTTGTGATTATTGCCAACATTAAGTAAACCTACAGGGTCACACACAAAGAACAACTATTGAGACGTACGCAGAAAAATCATAACTTATGTGATAAGTTGTATGAAGAGCTATATAGTCAAGTTACACATTCAATCCTACATCTTATATGATAAGATGTGTTGCATATATGGTTACACAGTTACCATGCACATAGGATATGAAACTTATGGATTATATAGGCACAAGAGACACCCCAAAAATAGTTAAGGAGACATATTTTTGTCCATCTTTTGTGAGACAAAGAGGAGAGAAAAATCCGAAAATTATACTCTTGTTTTTCTGTGAGAGAAATGAAGAACGAATACTGGCATATATCATTTTTTATCCGTTCTAAGTGGTTGTTCGTGTGGATACCGGTAGAGGACGAAGCGAAGTGCGGCGTCTTTGTGATTTGGGTTGAAACCGTGATTTTTTGTTTGGAGAATCGGTTTATTTGGAGAATCGGTTTGTGAGACGACCGATTAGGCGAATCATTCAAAGGATCGGTTTGGATCGGGCAAAGAAAACCGTCAACCAAATTCGTTTTTGATCATCACGGATTAAGCGTAATCCGAAGGTACAAAGTTATGAACTTTTCTTTGATTTAATTGTAATTCACGGATCCTTCTTTTGGGTTTCGTTTTATATTTTCCGCTGCGCTATGAACGGCAGAAACGCAACAGCGGTATCAGAGCCAAGTGAATTCCAATTAAATTAAGACGGATAAACCATTTTCGAAATATTTCTTTTGATTTTGAGGCGTTGTTTTTCAATTTTTGAATCTTGATCATGAACGGATGCGACTTCATGAAAGGGTGCATGTGATGTATCTTGATCATGAACGGTTGCGATTTCATGAAAGGATGCGAATTCATGAAAATGTGCATGTGATGTATCTCGATCATGAAAGGTTGCGATTTCGTGAAAGGATGCGACTTCATGAAAAAGTGCATGTGATGTATCTCGATCATGAAAGGTTGCGATTTCATGAAAGGATGCGACTTCATGAAAGGGTGCATGTGATGTATCTTGATTATGAAAGGTTGCGACATGATTGAAAGAGTGCTTTGGGTATGTCATGAAGGGATGCATGTGATGTATCATAACCTTCGAATGGGTGTCTAAATTTTATGAAAATGTGCGAAACTACGTATATGATACACTAAATAAATTTCGAAATGATGTATTTAACACATCAAGTTTTTTAAAGAAATTTTGAGTTTCGGAACCGTATAAAATAAAATTTCTTCGGGGGCGCTGCCCCTTGAAACCCTGCAGGGGCTCTGCCCCTTGACCCCGCAAGGGCTTTGCCCCTTGACCCTGCGGGATCCCCATTTTTCAGGGCCGCGTCCCGAACCCCGCACTCACGCATAGATTAATCGTAGACCCCAAATTTCATATTCGTAACGCCTTATACATATTTCGTAAAATGGTTTAAAGTACAACATAATGCATATAACATGGCCTATTAGATATGTGTTGAATGATTGTGATTTGTGTGTGATGATGTGATGTGTGTAATATATGTATGTATGTAAAAACGGGCATGGTTCCGTTCTTGGTTGATGTGATGTAATTTATTTTGATGGTTAATTGTGACGGGCATGGTTCCGTTCATTTTATATATAATATAACTACCACGATCATACACATCATGGAGATGAAGGAGTTCACCATCCACTTCATACGCATCATGGAGATGATAGAGTTCACCATCCACCTCATACATATCATGGAGATGAGGAGTTCACCGTCCACCTCATACACATCATGGAGATGAAGGAGTTCATCAATGCCTTGTGGTTGAATGTATCTTAGGAAATGATCTTAATGATTGACTCATTTAGATCACCAAGGCCATGTTATATCATATCATATTTATTTTATCTGTGCATGTGATGTTCTGTGATGAAATACATGATAAAATAAAACAAAAGATTAAATATAACAATCCCTCATATAATATTGAATCATAGAAATGCCTCCCATGTATCTATACTTATTATCCCTTCGATCATGCAAAATTTGGGTATGCCAAAGCATAGTGAATTAGCATAATCTTAGGGTGATAAGAAGCGAGAAATGGTGATTCTCGATATTTAGACATGGTTAGATTCAACTGAACTATCAAGTCAGACTTGGGTTCGGGGCATATGATAGGATGCATACGCCGAGCATATGATGCTCATCGTATGGATTAAACGAGAGTTGTATGAGATACAATTGGAAACGTTCCTACCTAAATAATTAGGTTCTAGGCGATGAGCCAAAGCTCACTTGGAACTTGATGAAATATGGAGCTTGGCCCACTATGAAATTTAAAGTTAAAATTTCCGAATCAATACATTTGAGGGTTATTGATTTGAATAAAATAGTGGGAGTTAAAATTATATTAAAATATCTCAAATCACATATTAATATAAACCCGCATTTAATTTCGTGTAGAAAATGGCAACAAACAACACATCAACTTTAACATTGCGATCCGTCCTTGAGAAGGACAAGCTCAATGGGAAAAACTTCCTTGATCGGCATCGGAATTTGAGAATTGTTCTCAAACAAGAAAGGAAGAACTATGTCCTTGAAAGGCCCATTCCTAATCAGCCCGCTGATGATGCTGATCAAGAAGTGATAAACACTTATGCCAAGCATACAAGCGACTCTAATGATGTGACATGTCTCATGTTGGCCACCATGGATGCCGATCTTCAAAAGCAGTTTGAAAATTTAGAGGCATTTCCAATGTTGGCACAGCTCAAGGAAATGTTCCAAGAGCAAGCTAGAAATGAGAGGTATAATGCACATTGTGCATTAGCAAGTTGTAAGATGGTTCCCAACTCCTCAGTGAGTGCTCATATTCTGAAAATGAAAGGGTACCTCGATCAACTTGAGAAACTAGGGGCAAAGGTTGGCAATGAGATGGCTACCGATTTGATCCTTAGGTCTCTTCCTCCGAATTTCAAGCCATTTATAATGAACTATAATATGCATAACATGGACAAGAGTATCACCGAGTTGCACGACATGCTGAAAAACTTCGAAGGGACTATGAAGACAAATGTTGTCAACGATGTTCTCTTGATTCAGAAAGGCAAGGGTCAAAAGAGAAAATTCAAGGGCAAAGTCAAAGGAAAAGGTAAGGGCAAGATGTTGTCCGAACCTAAGAACAAGAAATCCAAGGAGGGTGTTTGTTTCTTCTGCAACATACCATGCCATTGGAAAAGAATTGCCAGGCATACTTGGAGGATCTAAAGAAGAAGAAGAAGAGTAGTGAGACTACTACTTCAGGTATTAATGTTATTGAAATTAATTTATCTACTTCTTCATCTTGGATATTAGATACCGGATGCGGTACTCACATTTGTAATAATGTGCAGGGGCTGCAAAGGAGTAGAAGATTAGCGAAAGGTGAAGTGGACCTGCGGGTGGGAAATGGAGCAAGAGTTGCTGCATTAGCCGTGGGCATTTATTTATTATCTTTACCTTCTGGACTTGTAATAAATTTATATAATTGCTACTATGTACCCTTTGTGAACAGGAATATTGTATACGTGTCGAGATTGGTTTTGGATGGTTTTAAGTTTGTTATTGAGAATAATAACTTTACCATAAGTAAAGAAAATATTTTCTATGCGAATGGTCAATTAGAAAATGGTCTTTATGTTTTAAATCTTGATCATGAACATTACAAGTCTATCTATAGCATTAATACAAAGAGATTTAAATCTAATGATTTGAATCCGACATATTTCTAGCATTGTCGTTTAGGACACATAAATGAGAAACGCATTTCTAAACTCCACCAATATGGACTTTTAGACTCATTTGATTTAGAATATCATTTGAGACGTGCGGATCTTGTTTATTAGGTAAGATGACAAAGGCTCCTTTCACAAAGAGAGGTGAGAGGGCAAGTGAGTTATTGGATCTCATACATACAGATGTATGCGGACTAATGAGCACACCAGCTAGAGGTGGTTTTCGATACTTCATTACTTTTACTGATGACTTAAGTAGATATGGATATGTTTACTTAATGAAACATAAATCCGAATCTTTTGAATTGTTCAAAATTTTCAAAAGTGAAGTAGAAAACCAACTAGGTAAGAAAATAAAAGCACTTCGATCAGATCGAGGTGGCGAATATTTAAGCCTAGAGTTTGACAATCATCTTAAAGATTGTGGAATAGTTTCACAACTTACTCCTCCTGGAACACCTCAATGGAATGGTGTCTCGGAAAGGAGAAACCGAACTTTACTAGATATGGTTCGGTCTATGATGAGTCAAACAGATCTTCCGATATCCTTTTGGGGTTATGCCATTGAGACTGCCGCGTTCATACTAAACAGAATTTCATCAAAAGCTGTTCAAAAGACTCCATATGAGATAGGGACTGGGAGGAGTCCCACATTGTCTTTTCTAAAGATTTGGGGTTGTGAAGCTTATGTGAAGCGTCAAATTTCTTGACAAGTTAACACCGAAATCTGATAAATGCTTATTTGTGGGATATCCTAAAGAAACTAAAGGATATTACTTTTATAACCCATCCGAGAACAAAGTGTTTGTTGCTCGAAATGGTATCTTTTTGGAAAGAGAATTTATTTCTAAAGGAACTAATGGGAATAAAGTACACATTGAAGTAATTCAAGATCCACTAATTAGCAATGAACAGCCATTGGAAGATCCACAAGTCTCTTCAAGAGTTGACGAGTCCAGTCTTGAAACACAAGATACTCCTCGTAGATCTGGTAGAATTCGTCATGAGCCCGAGAGATATGGATTTCTCGTGACTGATGATAGAAATGTGGCGCTCATAGATGATGAACCCACATCTTACCAAGAAGCTATAAAGGATCCTGATTCTCATAAATGGTTAGAAGCCATGAAAACTGAGATGCAGTCCATGTACGATAATCAAGTTTGGAACCTAATTGATTCACCTGAAGGTTCTAAGACCATTGGGTGTAAATGAGTTTTCAAAAAGAAAACTGACATGGACGGAAATGTGCATACCTATAAAGCGAGACTTGTTGCGAAAGGTTTCCGACAAACTCATGGTATAGACTATGACGAAACTTTCTCACCAGTTGTCATGCTTAAATCGATTAGAATTCTACTTGCCATAGCTGCGTATTATGACTATGAGATATGGCAAATGGATGTCAAACAGCTTTTCTTCATGGAAATTTACTCGAGGATGTGTATATGACACAACCCGAAGGTTTTGCTGATCCTAAGAATTCTGATAAGGTCTGCAAATTGCAGCGATCCATTTACGGATTAAAGCAAGCATCTCGGAGTTGGAATCTTCATTTTGATGAAGTAATCAAAGGTTTTGGTTTTATCAAAAATGAAGATGAACCTTGTGTTTACAAGAGAGTTAGTGGGAGCGCAATAGTTTTTCTAGTACTTTATGTAGATGATATATTACTCATTGGAAATGACATTCCGACTTTAACAAATGTTAAGACATTTTTAGGAAAGTCTTTTGCAATGAAGGACCTAGGAGATGCCGCTTATATACTCGGCATTAAGATCTATGGAGATAGATCTAAAAGGCTCATAGGTCTAAGTCAAAGTACCTATATTGACAAAGTGTTGACACGATTTCGAATGGATGATTCAAAAAGAGGTTTCATACCAATGTCATATGGCATAAAATTGAGTAAGACTCAACGTCCTGCTAATCAGGAAGAACGAAATCGCATGAATAAAATCCCGTATGCTTCGGCTATTGGATCTATCATGTATGCCATGCTTTGTACTAGACCAGATGTATCATATGCATTAGGTGCAACTAGCAGATATCAATCTGATCCCGGTGAAAGTCACTGGACAGCAGTCAAGAATATTCTGAAGTACTTGAGAAGAACTAAGGATTCATTCTTGGTTTATGGAGGATTTGAAAGTGAGCTAGTTGTAACAGGTTACACGGACTCAAGCTTTCAAACCGACAATGATGATTTTAGATCGCAATCTGCTTATGTGTTTTGTTTGAATGGAGGTGCAATAAGTTGGAAAAGTTCCAAACAGGACACTGTAGCGGATTCTACGACAGAAGCGGAGTACATAGCAGCTTCAGAAGCAGCTAAGGAAGCAGTTTGGATGAAGAAGTTCATTGAAGAACTCGGTGTTGTTCCTAGTATAGTAAATCCTGTGGATCTTTATTGTGACAACAATGGGGCAATCGCGCAGGCAAAGGAACCAAGATCGCATCAGAGAACCAAACACATACTTCGACGTTTCCATTTGATCAGGGAGATCATTGCGAGAGGAGATATTAAAATATGCAGAGTTGATGGTGATGATAATGTTGCCGATCCGTTGACTAAACCACTTTCTCAAACAAAGCATGAGGGTCATGCTAGGTCGATGGGTATTAGATACTTGTTAGATTCGGCCTAGTGCAAGTGGGAGATTGTTAGTAGTATGCCCTAGGCCAATGTATTTGAGACCTAGATATATGGATTGTGTTAAACAAACATTATTTTTTATTTAGAGATATTTTATATAATAAATGCGTATTGGTTATTTTATTCTTATTACTAAAATGAACATTGAATATGATATTCAGCTTTATATCATCAAAGTATGTGACTTTGATAGTAAAACTTTAAAGTATTATGAATGATATTCTAAACCGTCCCTGATCATTCATAGGATGTTTGTGAGACAAACATACTTTATGATAAGCTATAAATGTACATCAGTATGTTAGTTGACTGATGGTCACGTTTTACTGATCATGAATAAGTGTTATTAAGTCATTAGCATAAGTATATGTTAGAGACCATATACTGGATTGACCCACTGTGAGAATACTACATGCTTCGTGTCATTAGTTATTCTCAGTAAAGAATGTATCTGTAATCCTTAGACTTGAGATTATCTCAGTTTCCTACATGAGAAATTTTATACTTTAATATAATCTAACATCGTCTTTAACCGGGCGGTCATAAAGATTATAATTAGGTATATAATGAATTATGCGGAGGAAAGAGTTTAATTAAGATAGGATTTGTTCCTCTCATAAATTGAGAGAGATATCTTTAGGCCTCTTGATGATTTGATTGAAGAAACGCACGGCCGTGCTCAAGTGAATTAATAAAGAGTTATTAATGTCATTTCATGTTCAATCAAATTCGGTGTCAAGAAATATTTATCGACCAACATAAGGTTGACACATACCATGCCTTATGGACGATATAGATATCGTGTAACAAATGGATACAATGCATGACATAAATTAGGTTTGATCGAATCATCTATATTTGCTTAATTTGGGTAATCATGATGTCTTGCTAGAGACCGCTCATGATTTATAATCCGTTGTGATTATTGCCAATATTAAGTAAACCTACAGGGTCACACACAAAGAACAACTATTGAGACGTACGCAGAAAAATCATAACTTATGTGATAAGTTGTATGAAGAGCTATATAGTCAAGTTACACATTCAATCCTAAATCTTATATGATAAGATGTGTTGCATATATGGTTACACAGTTACCATGCACATAGGATATGAAACTTATGGATTATATAGGCACAAGAGACACCCCAAAAATAGTTAAGGAGACATATTTTCGTCCATCTTTTGTGAGACAAAGAGGAGAGAAAAATCCGAAAATTATACTCTTGTTTTTCTGTGAGAGAAATGAAGAACGAATACTAGCATATATCGTTCTTTATCCATTCTAAGGGGTTGTTCGTGTGGATACCGGTAGAGGACGAAGCGAAGTGCGGCGTCTTTGTGATTTGGGTTGAAACCGTGATTTTTTGTTTGGAGAATCGGTTTATTTGGAGAATCGGTTTGTGAGACGACCGATTAGGCGAATCATTCAAAGGATCGGTTTGGAAACCGGTTTGGATCGGGCAAAGAAAATCGTCAACCAAATTCGTTTTTGATCATCACGGATTAAGCGTAATCCGAAGGTACAAAGTTATGAACTTTTCTTTGATTTAATTGTAATTCACGGATCCTTCTTTTGGGTTTCGAATTCGATTTTGTTTCGTTTTGTATTTTCCGCTGCGTTATGAACGGCAGAAACCCAACAATACAAGACTCACCTTCACTTTTGGTAAAACCAAAACTTTTGATGACTTCATCAAAACGAAGGTTCCAGCTTTGAGACGCTTGCTTCAATCCATAAATGGATTTCTGAAGCTTGCAAACTTTACTAGAATTCTTAGGATCGACAAAACTCTCTGGTTGCATCATATGTCAGATTTCCATTTAGGAAAGCTGTTTTGACATCCATTTGTCATATTTCATAGTCATAATATGCTGCTATTGCTAATAGAATTCTGATGGATTTAAGCATAGTTACAGGTGAGAAAGTTTCGTCATAGTCAGTATCATGAACTTGTTTGAAACATTTCGCCACAAGTCTTGCTTTGTAGGTTTGTACCTTTCCATCCACGTCAGTCTTCTTCTTGAAGACCCACTTACATCCGATGGTCTTCAAGCCTTCAGATGGATCAATCAAATTCCAAACTTGATTGTCTTGCATGGATTGCATCTCGGCTCTCATGGCCTCTAACCATTTCTGAGAGTCAGGAGTCTTCATAGCATCTTTATAGGACGTGGGTCCATCATCTATGAATGTCACATCATCATCATTAGACACAAGAAATCCGTATCTCTTGGGCTCATGACGAATCCTACTAGATCTTGATCTGCAAGTTTCAGCTCCATTACTTTGAGTATGTTGTGTTTCAAGATCACCAACTCCTTGAGAGCTTGTTTGTTCCTCCATCATGGGTTCTGTGACTATAGGTGGGTCTCGAATTTCTTCGAGTTGTACTTTGCTCCCACTGCTTCTCATAGAGACAAACTCTCTTTCCAAGAAGGCTCCATTGCGAGCAACAAACACTTTGTTCTCCGATGAGTGGTAAAAGTAATATCCTCTTGTCTCTTTAGGATATCCCATGAACAGACACTTATCAGATTTGGGTCCGAGCTTATCGGAAGCTTGACGTTTGACATAAGCCTCACATCCCAAAATCTTAAGAAAAGATAACTTGGGGTTATTCCCCGTCCATATCTCATATGGTGTCTCTTGAACCGTCTTTGATGGAATTTTGTTCAGTATGAATGCAACAGTCTCAAGAGAATAACCCCAGAAAGACGTTGAAAGATTCGTTTGACTCATCATCGATCGAACCATATCCCATAAGGTTCAATTCCTCCTTTCAGACACTCCACTCCACTGAGGAGTATCTGGAGGAGTCAGTTGTGAAACTATTTCACATTCTCTGAGATGATTCCCAAATTCCTGACTCAGATATTCGCCTTCTCGATCAAATCGAAGTGCTTTAATCTTCTTGCCAAGTTGATTTTGTACTTCATTCTTAAATTCTTTTAACACTTCAAATGATTCAGACTTGTGATTCATTAGGTACACATAACCATATCTACTGAAGTCATCCGTGAAAGTTATGAAGTATCGATACCCACCTCTAGCCGCCGTACTCATTGGTCCACATACATCAGTATGTATGAGTTCTAATAAGTCATTGACCCTTTCACCAACTTTTGTGAAAGGTATCTTAATCATCTTGCCAATTAAACAAGACTCGCACATCTCAAATGATTCCAAATCAAATGAGTCTAAAAGTCCATGCGAGTGGAGTTTAGAAATGCATTTCTCATTTATATGGCCTAAGCGACAGTGCCAGAGGTATGTCGTATTTGAATCATTCAATTTAAATTATATTTGCCAAATTAATCACACAAAATACTAAGCTATGTGTTTCAAATGATTAAAAAGCTAATAAACTCAAGATTTAATAGGTCAATTGACGGAAAATACTAAGCTAAACATTTTTTCCCAAATTTATTCAAAAATATGTGTGTTCATGACTATTCATCAAAATTCAGCAAAATTAGAAGATTATAACGCAAGATTGCATGTATACAAATCACAAATTCTCTTCCCTATCTAAATCTACTCACACATATTCACAAGAACAAGAATTTGACAAGATTTCATCACGATTATTACAAAATTGAGTTCTTGTGAACTAAAATTCAAATCAAGGTATTTAAAGAGAATTGGACTAAAACGAAAGTTGGACGACCAGCCGGTAGCTCCCTTGAGTCGATTTGAAGCTTCAATTGTCCCTTGATTCAATCTAGAATTGACCAATTCAAATTATCCCCAAATCAGCCCCAAATTGCGCGATTTCACTCAAAAATGAAATTAGAGCTCAAGAAAGCTTGAAACTCAAAAATGGTGGTTCTAGAGGTTAAATAAGAAGAATGGAGAGTGGTGTATAAGTTAAAGCGAGTGTGGGAATGAGTTCTTGAGTTATAAGAGCTTGAGGTCTTTTTATAAAGTTCTTTTGACTTGAGAGAAGGATAGGGAGCAAACCGGGACTTGTGATTGGCTCAGGTGGGTCAAAGGATTGTACTGAAGATCTGGATCAAATTTCATTGAATTTCGTTGAGAATTGAATGATTGACTGAGCGGAAAAAAATTCCTCTGTTGTTTTGGCGAAAATAATGATTTTAAGATCCGAACAACCACAGAGGGATTAACTCCGTTTGGTTGCCGACTGGAAAGGTCCAGTTCTGGAATGGTGAGCTTCTTTTTGTGTTGTCAGGCTGTTGGAGTGAACAACTTGTTTTGAATTGGAGGGAATAGCACAAGTTGGCAGAGGGAATGTCGGGTAGTTTGGACTCTTTAAGCTGTGAAATGGTCCCATATCATTGATCAGTTGTGGATAAATTAGTCAAAGGTTTTGTGAAATGAGTCATTGCTTGGCGCTGAGATTTCAAAAATAACATCCTGGAATTTCTGTGGTGAGTCATGGTAGTCTTCCCTCAAACAACTCAATTTTGATAATTTTCTCTGTCAGAAACTCAAGTAGTTTTCTTTCTCTACTCTGAATTTCAGCAAAAATGACCACTCCAGATCTCTTCTCCATTCTCTCATGAATTTGTGGAGCTTTGAATTGTAAAATTTCGTTGAGAATTCACCGAGTTACGTCTCTTTGAATAGCTTCAGCTCAAACTACCTATCAGCTAAGCCATATTTCAGTTTTTTAAGATTGAAATCTTGACTCACTCAGCTAAACTTGAAAAGAACAATTAGGCACTCTTCTATGCTTTCTCAAGCATCTTCACAGTAAGTTTTAGCGGCTAATTCCCTCTATTTTCATCGCACAAGCTCCATTTTCTACTCAGCTATTCCAACTCCAAAAATAACCCAAAATCGATGAACTCAAGAATCAAACTCCCGTCCAAAATGGTTTTTTGATCAAATTGAGAGCTAAAAAACCTTTCTACTACTTCATATAAACTCTCCGAATCAAGAAAATATCATCATATTTGAGAAATTTGAACCAATTCGATTTGAACAAAATTTGACCGTTAGAGTTAGAATTTCTTGAACAGTTACTAGCACGATTTCGAACTCAAATATCTCTCTCATTGCTTCATCATATTCGGTGTTCTCAGTATCCATGGAAAGAGGAAAGATAGAAAAAGGGAATGGAATTAGTTATACATGAAAAGTGAACTTGAGAACTTTCAGCTCGAATTGAGTTATTTCAGCAAAAACATAATTCAATTTCATTGAACACTTACTTCAAACTCTATTATCTCACTCAATTCTTCATCACTTTTTGAGTTCTTTATATGATTGGAAAGAGGGGAATACAGAGAAGATAATGGCATTGAAATTATGACAAACTGACGTCTGCGAAGGAAATGGTGAGCTCGAGAAATTATAGTTCGAAATTGGTTATTTTTGGGCTGACATGAGGTTTTTCGCGTTTTGCGGCCAACTCTGGCCGTTCCAATGATGGTGAATCATACGGTTGTTCTTGTCTTGTCGAGAAGATTTGGATGGTATTAATTTGTTCAATTCTGAGCACTTCAAAAAAATCGCATTTTTGAGAGAGAAATGGTTGACTTGACTGTGACGGTTGACTTTTCAGATTTGACCAGAATTTTTGCGCGTTACATTTTCTCTATTATTGCGCTGCTAGATTTATTTTGAGGTGTAAAACGATGATTATGATCCGCTTAGTTCGAACGTCACGTCCCAATTCCAAACGTCACGTTCAAATTCCAAACGTCATGAAAAACATGGACGTTTCTTCTCTGTTTTGGATCCGAACATGGTCGGTTCACGTATCAATTGAGTTCAAAAATGACATGAGACAGTGACAGTTTCATAATATTTTATGGTTGTTTCTTCTCTGTTTTGATGTTTGCTCTTTTCCACCGACGTTTCTCATCTTTTAGGGTTAGAGAAATATGTGTACGGGGAATCTTGAGCATTTTTAGAGAGAATTTGACCATCATTGGCCTATTATTCGAGTTTTTGTCCAATTTTTTATTTTATAGCCTTTTCGCCTGTAAAATAACACAAGAATGTATTAAGAGGTTTTAAATCATATTTTATGAATTATGAGAATTACCATACATTTTATGTGTATTACGATTGAATTTGAGACGATAAAAACCATAAAAATATATATAAAAATACACATTACATGTGACTAGGTACCGATTGTCACCAATAAACGCCACTACGAATGGTTGATCCCATTTACGAGATTGGTAGAGGAGGTAGTTGCTTGTTTGGAGGTTATGACCTAATACGAGCCGTTCATCAATGACGATGGCTCGTTTAAGACCTTCTATTCATTTCAAGTGTTTATGAGTTACTCGAAGAAAGACGGGAATAACCGATGGATGATTTTCTGATGGACTGGAGGTGCCTAATGTGCCTCTTGGCTTCAATGGGTTGGAGGTTGTGAGAGTTGGCGGGAGGCTAAGAAGGGTGCAATCTTTGACCACATGGGATATAATTTCACATTTGGAATATCTCAGTGTATTGGTACATATAGTGGTTAGGTGGCCGGGGTTAATGCATTTGTAGCATAACCTATTCCAGGCCAAGGGGAGGGGGTCCCGATATCTGGAAGGTGTACGGGGATATTAGAGAGAGGGAGGGGGGACCGTGGTCTCTTGATTGGGAGTTTAGTGGGTGTAGGTGGTGGTGATTTCGCAAATGGGGCGGTACCTTTGGGGTATAGTCTTTCATAAGAAATGGCCAAGAGAGGGCGTGAAAGGGAAGATGGTGCATGTGAGCTTTGCGTGGTGATTTTTAGAGAGGAAGATGAAGAAGAAGGATTATTTTTCCGATGAGAGGAATTTTGCCTTCTATTAGTATTGGTGAAAATTGTTGTGGGGATGGGAATTTGGGGGGGGGGCAGCGGGAAGAGTGGACAGTGTGGGAGTGATTTGAGAAGGGAAGGAGGAGACCACCATGGGTTGAGGAATGGAAGGTTTGGTGTTGTTGGGAATGTGGGGGCAAACAGATCTTCTATTCTGGCCCTGTGGTCTTGGATTATGGCTACGAGATCCTTGTCCAGGTGGCTTAAGAGATTTTCTACGTGGAGGTTGCATCGGTGGTTGATGTGGGAAGAAGGAGAGAAGAATGTGGGGGTGGGGGAGTAGAAATAATAGGAGGGGAGTAATGAGTGAAATGATCAAGTGGCGGAGACAACCTAGTAAAGACTGAAGCCTTAACCGTTTGAAAGATTTTTGTGGTATTAATGCTCATAGAGGTTTTGAAGGGGTTAAATGGTTTTGGGTTTCAGTAAACTCGTTAGATCCGAACTCATCCATCTCTCTCCTTCACAAGGGTAGTTCTCATGATGTTGGGGGGCAGCTAGGTCGGTGAGAGACATATTAGGGTCGGGAAGGAGGTTAGAGAGGGTTCGTCCGGTAGATAGGTTAACTAGAAGTGGGGAGGAGAGGAAGAGAGGGGAGAAGGAATGGCTGGACCTAGTTCAATCTGATGGTGTTATGCTCTAGGCCAAAGTGTTTGTGACCTAGATAATGGATTGTAATAACAAACATAATATTTATTCTAAGATATTTCATATAATATGTGCGTATAGGTTATTTTAATATAATTAAAATAGGCCATGAATATGTAATTCAGCTTTATGTCATCAAAGTGCGTGACTTTGATAGTAAAACTATAAAGTGTTATGAATACTATTCTAAATCGTCCCTGGTCATTTATAGGATATTTGTGGAGACAAATATACTTGCAGATACATATAAATATATATTTATATACAAGCCATAAATGTACACTAGTATATTAGTTGACTGATGATTATGTTTTACTGATCATGGATAAATAGTTATCAAGTCATTAACATAGGTATATGTTAGAGACCATATACTGGACTGACCCGCCATAAGAATGGTACATGTTTTACGTCATTAGCGATTCTTGTACCATAAAATATTTATAGTCCTTTGACCTGAGATTGTCTCGGTTCCCAACATGAGGAATTTTATACTTTAATATAATCTAACACTACCTTTAACCGGGTGGTCATAACAGTTATGATTAGGTATACAATGAATTATGTAGAGGGATGAGTGCAATCAAGACGGGATTTGTTCCTCTCATAAATGAGAGAGATATATTTAGGCCTCTTGATGAATTGAACTGATGAAATGTATGGCCATACTCAAATGAATTAATAAGAGTTATTAATGTCATTTGTTCTTGTTTAGTTTAATTCGGAATCAAGAAATATTAATCGATTAATATAAGGATGGCTTCTTACATGCCTTATGATCGATATAGATATCGCGTGACAAAGGGACTAAATACGTGATTGTTGATTAGGTAAATTGGATCACCGATATTCACTTAAATTGGGTAGTCATGACGGCTTGCTAGAGTCCGCTCATGATTTATAAACTGTTAAGTCTATTGCCAACATTAAGTGAACCTACAGGGTCACACACAAAGAACAAACTGAAACGGGCGCAGAAAATCCTAGCGACTTATATGATGAGTTGCATAAGAATGTCACAAAATATATTGTCATCTTATGTGATAAGATGTGATATATATATATATATATATATATATATATATATATATATATATATATATATATATATATATATAAAGACTATGAGCACAAAAGATCATGTAATCTAGAAGAGTCTAGATGATGGCATATGGATAATGATGAGTGATGTCAGACACATCTTTTAGTGTTAAGAAACATGACTCTTTACCTCTATATAAGGACATAAAGGACTCCAAATTCACAAACACAACACATCATTCTCTCTCTCATTATTTCTCATTCTCTTTTGTGAGACAAAAGAGAGAAAATATACTTTCTAATTTGTACGACAAAATTATGAAAGGGTGCTTTCTTTTTGTATGACAAAAATGAAAGAGTGCGATTATATGAGAGGAATTATATACATCTTTTGTGAGATAAAATAAGAAGAGGTTTCTTATGCAAGAGGAGAACAAGCCACTAGCATATATATTGTTCTTCTTCCCATTTTAAGAAGTTTGTTCGTGTGGACACCGGTAGAGGCGTTCGTACTTTCGGCGCTTGTGATCTATTCGGCCTAAGAAGATGAGAACGGTTTGTTGAGAGTTTTGGTGGAGACCGATTGTGTGTGCGGTAGATGACTTCCGCACGATCCGACCTAGACGGACGTAAAATCGGTTAGGACGGTAACCGGTTCAGAGGCGCATGGACAATATGCATGGTTTGAGCGTCACGGATTAAGCGTAATTCGAAAGGTATTATTAAGATTTGTTTCTTTGATTTAACCGATATGCACGGATCCTCGGATTGGTTTTGGACAAAATTTTTATTTTCCGCTGTGTTATGCACGTCTGAAACCCAACACAATCCATCATGCTCCCCTTTGAAAATATACATTAGTAATTGTATGAGAAAAACCACAAGAAAAGGAAAAAAGTTTCAAAAAACAGTAAGAAATATAAAAGTAAAATGAAAATGGACAAAAAAAAAATAAAAAATATAGGCAATTGAAGGAGCAATTGAAGGAAAAAGAAAGAGAAGGCACTAAAAAAAGAGAAAAGTTCAGTTTTGCCCACTCAACTATTCAAATATCTCATTTTTGGTCCCTCAACTTTTTATTAGTCCAATTTTTGTCTCTCAACTATCAATATGTCTATTTTTAGTTTTTCTATCCGTTAAATGCTTACGTGTCAGTTAAATTTGACATGTAAGCAATATGTGGCATATATTCTTGATACATATATAAGTGAATAATTATACAAATCTTGAAGTAATCACTAAAACCCTAATTGAAAATGACAAATTGGAGAAATTCAAAGAATACATGTTATTTTCATTGGAAACTGCACACAATACGGCGAATCGGAGGACTTCAAACAAAGAGACCTTTGGACTGGTTCTGTTTGACGCAAGAAAGATGGTAGAGCCAACGGTTGGTGACACGAGAGAGAGAGAGAGAGAGAGAGAGAGAGAGAGAGAGAGAGAGAGAGAGGGAGAAGAAAACCATGGCTAGAGAGAGAGGAGAGAGAGAGAGAGAGATAATCAGGGTCGTTTTTGTCACGAGAGAGGAGAGAGCTGTAAGAATGGGAAAAAAAACTATTAACTAGGATTCATTAGGTTTTAGATGTTATTAAATCGTATTCTTTTCTTAAGACTGAAGAGTGATGTTATTAAATTGTAGACAAGAGAGATAATTAGAGCTGGCAAATGGATGGGTCGGATCAGGTCATTCGGGTCTCGGGTCATTCGGGTTCGGATCGGGTCGGTATCGGGTCATTGACTTGTTAATATTTTCGAGTCCGGTTGAGTTTGGGTTCGGGTGGGTCGGATCTGGTTTTCGGGTCAGGTTAGATTTTGCCAGTTCTGGTTACGGATTGTGTTTAACTTGTGATGAAATATATATATATATATATATATATATATATATATATATATATATATATATATATATATATATATATATATATATATATATATATATATATATATATATATATATATATATATATATGGGAGATGCTAAACAACATACGTATGTTCGAACATACATTTTTTTTAAAATACCCGTAAAGTGGTTAGAAAAAGTAAAAATTTAAATTTTAACCGTATGGATGTAATATATATGTTATGAATATATTGTGGATTAATTTTCACAGGAATCAAAATAATATATCATTGCCATCATGTATCATCAAACTATTATTCCGATATATGTTTTGAATAGTCTTCGCATATATTTGATGATATATGATGGCAATGTTATAATATTCTGATTTTTGTGAAAATTAATCTCCAACATATTCATAAGATATATATTACATCCGTACGGTTGAAATTTTTATTTTTTTTTTTTTAATACGTATTTTGGGTGTGGCAAAAAAACGTATGTTGTGCATACGTATGTTGTTTTGCCACATTATATATATATATATATATATATATATATATATATATATATATATATATATATATATATATATATATATATATATATATATATATATATATATATATATATATATTATTTTCTTTTCAATAAATAAATATATTTATTTTTTCAATTGCGGAAGTAAAAAGAGGCCGATAAGCTCAAAAGTCTCAAATAAAATTTTATGTCTTAGAAATCAATATAACTAATATATTATTTTCTAAAATAATATGTTGACATTATAAGAAACAGAATAAGATATTATAAAGTAATATATAATACTACATAATAGTGAAATCGATATGTGCATGATAATTCATTCATCATATGCAAGTTCAGGTCATTCGGGTTTCGGGTCATTCGGGTCTCGGGTCATTCAGGTCTCGGATCGTTCGGGTCTCGGATCGTTCGAGTTCCGGGTATTTCGGGTCTTGGGTCGTTTGGGTTCAGGTCGGGGTTTCGGGTCGTTGACTTGTCAACATTTTCGAGTCGAGTCGGGCTTGGGTTCGGGTGGGTCAGGTCGGGTTAGATTTTGCCACCTCTAGAGATAACAATGAAATATTTATGAGTGGCCCTGAAAAGGGTACGAATTGCGGCTATTAAACTAATACAGTGTAATGTGTATTTTTTATACACATTTTTAGGGTTTTCATCATGAAAAATTCATAAATAAATTACATAAATTGTATGAAAAATACTTAAAATTAATAAAAATTATTTGTGAAACTCTTAATATACTTTTGTGTGATTTTTCAGGTAAAAAGACCGAGAAAACGATATTAGGAGACCTCTGCAAAAAGTCAACTCCAAATGACGGACCGATTCGCAAATCATGGGCCAAAGATGGCCGAATTTTCGACAAATCTCAGCGAAAACCCTACACACGATTCTCCAAATTCTTATAAACCTTATCCGTCGACTATCCAAGCCGAGACCTACAAAATCCACAAAAAGACGAAAAGTCAAACCCGGGAAATCGCCGAGTTGACCAAAGTCAACTTTTCCAAAAGGGGTCAAACTGGGTACCAAATCGAAGAACGCAACGATACGAATCCACCGGTACAGACCTTGCGAAAAAAGACCTTCTAGAACTCCCAGAAATTGCGATACAAGATTTGGCCTAACCATACTATCAGCCAATCAGACAGTGACACGTGGCAGATCAGTTGGAAGATTTGACACGTGGCAGCATGTGATTGGTTGATACAGATAACAAACTGACAAAAGTCAGTACGAGAATCAATTTCCAGCCAATAAGGAAGCGACACGTAACAGATTCCATTCGAAAATAACCAACAAGACGATGACACGTAGCTGGTTAGTTGAGGCTGGGTTCAGACGGGACACGTGTCGATCTGTGACTGGGGAGCATCTGTGACTGGGTTCAGTACGAGAATCAACTTTCATCTAATCACAACGTGACACGTGATTCCACGCGGTTTATCCAGCTCAGCACACGTTGAGTATCTCCGGTGCCCGCGCGACTGGACGCCTCCGTTTGATCAGCAACGAATGAAACGAGCCCTACTGGACGGCCCAGTAGGAGAGAATGGAGAAGAGAGTTCACGCGTCTTCTGATGCGTCAGTACGAGGTTCAGTACGAGGTACCGTAACAGTCAATGAGGAGATGACGCATGGCAAGTCCGTTTAATTTCTACCCAATCTGCGTGTGACACGTGTACAGTCCGTTGAATTCGGATAGAATTGAAGGGAAATGATAATTGTACCCAGAAGATTGCACCCAAGCTGAATTTGTATAGAAAAGAAAGAAATAGTGTTATTTACCCCCCAAATTGCTACCCAAAATAGAATCTGGATCAGACTAAATTGTTTTGTCCCACAATCCTAATTCTAAATATTTTCTAGGGTAAATTTCTCTATAAAAAGACCCCTCCTTCTCTCTAAAAAAGGAGAACCATTCACACCATCATTCAATCATCCATTCTTACATCACCATACACCATTTTTCATTCATCTCTTCCACCATTTTCAACTCTATTGTTTTCTTTTCGACCATTAATGTCCACAAACTTCAAAACTTCAATTGTGGAGAATTGAGAGAGAGGATAAAACTTTAGAGAGTAGAGAAGTGCTTGAACTAGAAGGGGAAAGTGATAAATCAATCAAGAAGGGGAAAGATCGAGAACGATTCACTTCTTTGGGGTTTGATTTAATTATCTTTTCTTTTTATTGATGGCGTTATGCCCTAGGCCAAAGTGTTTGTGACCTAGATGATGGATTGTAATAAGAAACATAATATTTATTCTAAGATATTTCATATAATATGTGTGTATAGGTTATTTTAATATAATTAAAATAGACCATGAATATGCAATTCAGCTTTATGTCATCAAAGTGCGTGACTTTGATAGTAAAACTATAAAGTGTTATGAATGCTATTCTAAATCGTCCCTGGTCATTTATAGGATATTTGTGGAGACAAATATACTTGCAGATACATATAAATATATATATTTATATACAAGCTATAAATGTACACCAGTATATTAGTTGACTGATGATTATGTTTTACTGATCATGGATAAATAGTTATCAAGTCATTAACATATGTATATGTTAGAGACCATATACTGGACTGATCCGCCATAAGAATGCTACATGTTTTACGTCATTAGCGATTCTTGTAACATAAAGTATTTATAGTCCTTTGACATGAGATTGTCTCGGTTCCCAACATGAGTAATTTTAAACTTTAATATAATCTAACACTGCCTTTAACCGGGTGGTCATAACGGTTATGATTAGGTATACAATGAATCATGTAGAGGGATGAGTGCAATCAAGATGGGATTTGTTTCTCTCATAAATGAGAGAGATATTTTTAGGCCTCTTGATGAATTGAACTGATGAAATGTATGGCCATACTCAAATGAATTAATAAGAGTTATTAATGTCATTTGTTCTTGTTCAGTTTAATTTGGGATCAAGAAATATTAATCGATTTATATAAGGATGACGTATTACATGCCTTATGATCGATATAGATATCGCGTGACAAAGGGACTAAATATGTGATTGTTGATTAGGTAAATCGGATCACTGATATTCACTTAAATTGGGTAGTCATGATGGCGTGCTAGAGTCCGCTCATGATTTATAGATTGTTAAGTCTATTGCCAACATTAAGTGAACCTACAGGGTCACACACAAAGAACAAACTGAAACGGGCGCAGAAAATCCTAGCGACTTATATGATGAGTTGCATAACAATGTCACAAAATATATTGTCATCTTATATGATAAGATGTGATATATATGTATATAAAGACTATGAGAACAAAATATCATGTAATCTAGAAGAGTCTAGATGATGGCATATGGATAATGATGAGTGATGTCATACACATCTTTTAGTGTGAAGAGACATGACTCTTCACCTCTATATAAGGACATAGAGAGCTCCAAATTCACGACATATCATTCTCTCTCTCATTATTTCTCATTCTCTTTTGTGAGACAAAAGAGAGAAAATATACTCTCTAATTTGTATGATAAAATTATGAAAGGGTGCTTTCTTTTTGTATGACAAAATGAAAGAGTGCTTTCTTTTTGTATGACAAAAATGAAAGAGTGCGATTATATAAGAGGAATTATATACATCTTTTGTGAGATAAAATAAGAAGATTTTTCTTATACAAGAGGAGAACAAGCTACTAGCATACATATTGTTCTTCTTCCTGTTTTAAGAAGTTTGTTCGTGTGGACACCGGTAGAGGAGTTCGTACTTTCGGCGCTTGTGATCTATTCGGCCTAAGAAGATGAGAACGGGTTGTTGAGAGTTTCGGTGGAGACCGATTGTGTGTGCGGTAGATGACTTCCGAACGATCCGACCTAGACGGCCTAGACGGACATAAAATCGGTTAAGACGGTAACCGGTTTAGAGGCGCATGGACAATATGCATGGTTTGAGCGTCACGGATTAAGCGTAATCCGAAAGATATTATTAAGATTTATTTCTTTGATTTAACTGATACGCACGGATTCTCGGATTGGTTTTGGACGAAATTTTTGTTTTCCGCTGCGTTATGCACGTCTGAAACCCAACATTTATTTCTTTTCTCCTATTTGTATTTTAAATTTTGTTGCAAATATGTTTTATTTTGTGGACATGAGTGAGTAGTTTTAAGAGTAGGGAAAGACTTTTTGTGTGATTTTTGTTGATGAAATCTTAAGTGAAACTTCACATTTTCTTATGGTATTTTAAGATAAAATCTTGATATTTTTTTATAAGATCTAAGTTGAGTTATTTAGAAGAATAATTTAATGAGAGATAATTACGAGAAATGTCTAGATTTGTTTGAATAATATTGACTTGGAAATGTTTTCTTTTATTCAAATAAGGGTTAAATCAAGTAAAAGAACACTTAAAAATAGAAGTTTTTAAATGGATCTGAAGGTTGATGAATTTATTAATTAATTTTTGGAAGGAAATTAATTAAACCTTACTTATAAATACTCTAAGATTAATTTGCTATCTTTTGGGATTAGTAATTCTCACAATTACACGAATCGTCATTATTTCCTTACTATTTCTCTTAATTCCTAAACAAAAAAATAAAAAGAAAATTTGTTTCTTTTACTTTATTTTATTGTTCTTCTTGAACCCAATTCTTGTTTAAACAACAACATTTTCTCTTTAACCATTACACTAATAAAAAAGTGATTAAAAAGTTAACAATTTAAGGCTTTGCTTCTTGTGTTCGACCCCTAAAACTTAATACCACATATATACTAAATATTGAAATTAGGGAAAATATAAATTATTTTGTTAACACGTGGTTACACCACGACAAGTTTTCACGTTGTTACATACAATAAATAGAATTTTACGAAACTAGCACCTAAATAGAGTCCGCCTCATTTAAAAGTGTGGCTCAGTCAATGCATGAGTTTAATTTAATCCAGCGGAGCAACTTAACCACGTCCGTGGTTCAATTCATACTCGCACCTCTCCGCTACACTTTATTTTAATTTTATAGTTACTATTATTATTTTTACTTTGATTGATATACCTTTTTTGGAATGCGTTGGGTTGCTATATTTTTTGTATTTTGTTGGATTGATATACCTTTTTAATTATATTGTTATGACTTTTAGGGTATTGAATATGTATTTTGTATTATGACGGATTGATATGTCTTTTAGTTACGTTTATATGAATTTTTAGTTACCGTGTCTGTCTTTTAGTTATATTGATGTTTTTTTTTAGTTATTGATTATATTTTTTTTAAGTTATACTGATATGTCTTTTTAGTAGAATGTTATGCTTGATATGTATTTTCTGTTGTATTGTACTGATATATCTTTTTAGCGGAATGTTAGGTTTTTTGTTTTATGTTGGATTCATATGTGTTTTATGCGTGTTTCTATGGCTTTTTCGTTATTGAGTATGTTTTTTAGTGGATTGTTATGTTTTTTTTTTGTATTTGTGTTGCATTAATATGTTTTTAATTGTGTTTATATAACTTTTTGGTTATTGTGTATGTTTTTAGTGGAATATTACGTTTTTTTTTGTATTATTAAGCTGTAAAAGAGGGAAAAACTTAAAAGCTGCGAACAACATGAGGGTGTGATATGCGCCGCTGAAAAGATTTTAGAACGTGCGCGCGGCTGATACTTCCTGAAGATGTGTATCTGGAACGGGTCATTGTGTGATGTGGCACATTGTGGTTGAATGGGCGGTGCGGCGCTAAATAGTGGGTTGGTGCATATCCAGACCCTTTATTTTTTTATTATATTGCCGAAGAATCGCAGAATGAACTGCCAAATTCTCCACAAAAAGACCAGTATTCGTGAGAAAAACGCAGTTGTAGTGAAGTACTAATTTCTATCAATAGTAAATGATTAGTTTTAAAAAGTGAAGTACTGATTTCTATCAATAGTAAATGATTAGTTTTAAAAGGTGAAGTGAGTCGGTTCCTCCAGAAGAATCTGCCAGCAATGTTACGAGTCATTCATTGTTTAACTGAATTTTTAGAGAAAATAGATCTCGGTTGTAACGTAAGCTGACTTTTCTCTTTTTACAATTACCAAATTTAGATCATGCAGAAAAACATAACATAATGACGGTTGTACAGACGAGCCTTTATTAGAGCAATCCATCTCCGCCAACCCACCTTCAAAAATCAATTTTTTCTTATTTGTATTTGCGCACGGCCTCTATACAGGAGTCTTTATTTAGACCTATCCAACTCCAATCCTCCTTCAAAAGTCAATATTTCTCTTATATGTAATTTGATAACATCTCTCCCTTGCATTTCTCGACGAGTGTATATCCCAGACAAAATAAGATGGGCACCAATGCGGAATTTGTGCACAACGTAATGGAGTCAAAATGCCCAATTATGATACGAAAGAACGTCCTTCGAAACTTTCCATCTCAGAGCACTCAGACTCAACAGTGCTCCATCGATAATGGAAAACGGGAGGTTAAAGAGATAGATTTATTTTCAGTTGAGAAGGAAAAGAGTCCTCGACCAGCTACCAAGCAAACGATTGTACAGTTGATTCCTGACATCGAAGAAGAAGACATCACCCTTAATGTTAGTGTTTACTATTTTCAAAAGCTATATTTGTTAAGAGTCCAAGGAACTTAGACTTATAATATTTAAGTTTGATTGATAATAGTAGTGGATCCATTTGATTATTTAAGTAACTCTTACATAAGGGAGATGGAATAATGAAATAACACATTTTCTCTCATTCTTTTTTCTTCAATAAAATACATGAATATTTCACTCTTCTAGTCTTATAATACCATGGAATACCCGACTATTATCTATTATATGTTTCACTATTTCACTATTTTAATCGTTGACACCTACTAAATGTGTCGTACTAAAGATCTATCTAATGAAGTATATATGGTACAGATTGGCTTGGAACCTACAGTGCATTGCAGTGAAAAAGACATAGCATTCTCAAATGAATTAACCAAAAAACTCATAATTGAGGTAAGAAATACTATCTTCAAAGTTAAAATTTATGAATATTTCATTTTTTTTGCAATTTTTTTCCTTTTTGTCCGAAGCATGTGACTTAAAAATTCTATTTAGTTTTGTTGACTTCGCAAATAACGTAGGCTACTAGGCTTAGAAATAATACTTCAAGTATTTATTGTATAGTAATTAAATATTTACAGAACTTGCAAAAAAACTAAAAAAAAGTGCAACAAAAAAATTCTCAAAAAAAATCTAGAAAGAAGGAAATGAAGAGAACGAAACCAAAACAATAAAATATAGAGAAGGAAAAGAAATGAAGGTTTTTTCAAAACTAAAACTCAACAATCTCAAAGAATTGACCCAAATTTTTAATGTGAAATTAATCTTATTATCTATTATATCATATTATAATTAATTAAATTGTTTTTGTTTCAATCAGTTATCAGAGACTAGATTCAAGCTAAACGAAGTTGGACAAGAGTTAATAGAGACTAGAACCAATCTACAACAAATGGAACAAGAGAATAATAAAATGAAACAAGAGAATAATAAAATGATACAAGAGAATAACAGACTCACTAATCATTTAACAATGACCCAACGTGAGCTAGAACAAATGAGACAAGAGAATAACAGACTCCAAAGCGAGGTACAACAAGGAAGTCAGAAGATTAACACGCTCACTACTATGTTTAATAAATTAAAGAGTAATTACAGAATGGTTTACAAGAATTACACGATTTCAATGAAAAAGTTCGGGAATCGGATGGCGCCTTGTAACTGTCGTAAACCTACCTGACCTAGACAAAGAACACGATCTTAGTCTCAAAAGAAAGAGGTAAAGAACAAAATCGGTGCGGAGATTCTATCAGAGCCGTTTCGTCTGTGTTCAGCCACAAAATTTGAATTATTCTGTATCTTTACTAGTTAGTATATATATGCACGTATATACATTCTATTTTTTTGCTTTGAAGACCATAGGCAGAACTAGGGTGTAACGATCCGTTATTTTAGCATTTATTGCATTAGGGGTATTTTGATCATTTCAATAAATTGCACGCTTTAATAAAAATTTATTTTAAGTCATTAAACTATTTATTTTTTATATAGGAATTTAGAAACTGATTTCATTTAAATCGGAGCTTCATACCAAAATCTATACCGATATGACTTTAATTCGAATGTCTAATTAAATATGCATCAGTGAAAATAATAGTAGATATTATTTCCTCCAAATTCAGCCTTATATCTTCCCAAAGAACTCTAGAATATTCTGTAGTAAATACGAAATTTATTTCCTATTTTATTTCTCATTCCAAAATCCTACAAACATTTCGTGTCTTTCTCTGTTCGGACACGAAACTTCGCACGGATCAGTGCCACATAAGATCTTGTAAAACCCTAATAATAATCCATATATAAAGAGCCTTTCTTTTTTACCTGCTGACAATTCCCATGCCTCTTTTTTGTCTTTTTCTATTGCACGGATTCCAAGACGTCAACACACAAAGAAAATGATGCCACACGTTTCTTCCTCATTGGTCATCTCTTTCTTCCTTGTCTCCTTGTCCCTATTAGTCCAACAAAGTAGGAACACGTGGACCATCCAAAAGGCGCCACGTAGGACACACATTTCTCATCTCCCAATCAAGGTTCGACATGTGGTTCCGTCAAATCATTTATATTTCTATTCATCCCCCAGTTCTGTCCCTATTACTGATGCATAAAACTTATTTTAAATCTATTTTTAAATTAACTTATTAATATCTTTAAATTAACAAATAATTTCATGATGGTGTAGAATAACCGGATCTGTTATTTTAAAGTCTAAATTATGATTATTATTAATTTCTCCAATCGAATATGATGCATGAAGATTTATCTCTTTTTACTTATTTATGTGATAAAACACGCTTTTGATTGTGGGTACAAATTGGGGAGACTATTCAGAATTTCATAATAAAACAAAAGAAGAACTGGGAACTAAAATCTGGGAAAACAGGGACTGAATTTCGTGTTAGAAAAACTGGAATTTGGGGTACTGGTCCGGATTTGTCCATATCCGGAATTTAGAAATCTGGGATTTGAATTACCAAACTTTATTTCATTGATACCTCATAAATCGTACTTCTGTTTCCTGCAAGTAAATAGTCAATTTTAATTGTCTCGACGAAAGGAATTTTATTATGTCATCTATGTCAGCATTCGAGTTATTCTTTTTAAAGTGAATGTGCATTCATACGCATTTAGATTGTTTGTTTGGTTGTGTGTTTATTATCGTGTGAAATTGGATTATAATCGAGGCTAATTGTAAATTATAACCTCCGGCACCTTAGAAGACGAATTTGAGGAAGGGACATCTATTGACGAGGAAGTGGGAGTAGAAGCTGCAGGTGCACATGATTGAGGATCGGCTTTAATTGATTGCTCTTTCAGGTTAGGGAATTTTGATTTGGACCTCCTTTGGTTCTGTTATTAGTATGCTCTGTGATTGCTTGATATATTATGTTTCTGTATTGATATATATTTTTTTTTTCCTTGATATATTCTGTTACTTGTATGATATAAATTTGTGGGTGTTAAATAGATAATGATGGAGGGTTAAATAAGATAAATAATTGGTACATGTCATAATTATACATATAGGGACTAAGTAGCCCGTAATATTATATATTGTGTTAAAACATCAAACGAAAGAAATAAAAGGAGGTAATAATGATAAAATATGGTAAGATAAAAGAAGTAGTATAATTAATACAGGATAAAATGAAAAAAGATAAGATAATAGAACAAATAATAAAAGAAGTAAAGAGAAGAACGAGAAGAGAAGAGAAGAAGTCAGATCTGGCGGAAAGAAGCCGGTTCCTATGTAGCAATCTTGGACAAGGCTTCGCAACAATGTTAGAGGTTCCTAAGTCGCAATCTTTGGGAACCTTGCGAATAGTGAGATCTCCTGTGTAGCAAGCTCAGGCATCTCACTCAATAATTGAAAAGTGAAAAAAAAATTAAGTAAATTAAAGAAGACTATTTTTGACAATGATAAACATATCAATTAATAAGAAAATAAAGAAATAATTAAATAAGGAAAAATAATCAAAAAAAAAATTAAGAATTATAAATTAGGAAGTAATAAATATATGTATATATATACACATATGAGTATAATTATAAGGAGATAATTATGATAAATAGCTTGTATAAAAGTTAATCTGAAGGAGGCTGGGCTTTGTTTATTTTACTTTTATCCTAACTGAGTGTGTCCGTACTCACCTTCTCTTTATTGTTTCATTATTGGCCCAGGTTAGCAGATTTATGGGAAGCCTTGGGGTATCTTGAGCGGCGAAAACATTTATCGTTATTTATTATTATGTTGTAGCGTACTTTATCATCTATGTTAGTAGGACATTAAATTAATTTGAATAAATTATGTCATTGGACTATTTACGTATTTTGAATAAATTAAGACTTTTATCTTATATGTGTGAATAAGTGTGATGATGGCTTGTAGTTATGGCTACGGCGGTTGTTCCGCTTCATGCTCTATATTTAGGTTTTAGAGCATGACATAGGGTTTCACTGTTAGGAGTAGAAATGTATATAACTGTAGGATTAGGAGTAGAAATTGTTTTAACTGCACGATTAGGAGTACAAATGTTTGTAACTGTAAAAATGGACGATTAATTGTTGCTTGAGATATTGATGTTATATTTTATTTTTCTCGTATTTTATTTGATTTTTGGAATTCAAATAAATAAATTTTAAATTAAAATCTGTAACCTGAATTATGAAGTTCAAAATTAGAATTTCAAATCTAAAATTCAAAATAAATAAAAAATATAATTTGAACTTCAACTTTATCTTTTTTTTAACCTCAACTTTATTAAAGAAAATGTTTTTTAAATGTTTTAAAAGAAGCACGGCCAAAATTAAGCCCCCCCTTCTTTTGCATACAGCTTTGGGATTTGCTGGGGAGCCACGTCGCGAGTGATTTTTGACTGCCCGATGAAAGGATGTGTTTTTACGAGAGCGGTTAATTTTTTTGATCATGTTGATTTCTGTGTGATATACGGGATTTAGTATGAAATAAGGCTCGCTTGGTCTCACCCCTTCCACACCCTTATCTCCTCCCTCTACTGCCCCTCTCTCTCTCTCTCTCTCTCTCTCAAGGGTTTTTCCATCGCTGCTTCCGCCGAACCGCAAAGAAGGATCAGCCGAGAGAAGAAGAATCGGACGGCTTGTTCGATGGCGTCGGAGCGGCGGCGAGCTTGCTCCGGCGATCTCGCGCAACAAGGCATAGCTTCCGATTCTTGTTCCATTCTCTCTCCCTCACGATCTTTCCCGCTTTGAAGAATACTTTTTTCCCTCTTTGCTTGATCATCGGGCCACGGGGCTCTGCACGGAGGCCCTTCGACATTTCTTCTCTTTCAACAATGAAGTCTCAATTCAATCAATTTCGATGCAATTAACCTTTCAGGCGAGAGCAACAATGGGTTCCTTCGGTTCTCAATTGCGACCGAGCTCGGCTCCTCCTCCTTCTAGACTCGCTCAAACTCCATTAAGACCAATTCCTCCTCCTTCTTCCACCGCTTCTTTCAACTCTCGGGTACCCAAATCCTCCATTTTTCCTCTCTTTCTCTCTTTCTTGTTGCTAAAATTTGAATCTTTAAAAACGAGAGGATGCCGCCACCTTCATCTCTCACACAACACAACATGCACTCAACCATTCCTTCTTCTCCTTCTTCTTCGTTCGGACCTCCATTAATGCAACAACAAAGGCCGATTCGGACTTTACAACAGAGGCCATATCGGACTCCATTGCCGCACTTGCAAGCTACGCCTCAAAACCCTAATTTTCGGAACCCTAACCCTAACAGAGTGCCGATCAGCAGTCCGATCGGCCCGATCAGCGGTCCGATCGGCCGATTGCGTTAATCGGCTCCGATGCATCGAAACGAGCGATAGGATTCTTACTAAGAGAACCATTCATGAATTGTTCAACCATGTAATTTATTTTCATTATTATTTTTTTATTTTCGTAACTTTGTGTGAAATGTGTTGAAATAATTAATTTGTTTTTAATTAGATTGATACGTCGGAAAAAGTGGAAGCGAAGTGGAAGATGTTCTTATTGAAGTTCTTTGAAGAATTTGTCGAGTCGGAAAGTTAATTATAATATATATATATATATATATATATATATATATATATATATATATATATATATATATATATATATATATATATATATATATATATATATATATATATATATATATATATCTATTTTATTTATTTATTTTTTAAGCGAATAGGTGATTGCCTACTTCACAATTTCATTAAAATGAAAGCAAAATTTTTTTAAGTTACATCAAATTAAACCAAAAAAAGAACTCTATAAATGTAAAATAGACGAAAACAATGAAAGAAGGAAATGAACGCTCAGTTGAAGGACTAAATTGCAAACTTTTCTTGTCTTTTGCCAAAAATATTCGCCGATAATTGCCAAAAATATCCCGTTTGCTTTTATACATGAAGAGTATGAAATTAGAATATTTTGAACCCATTGACCATTTTGCCTCTTGTGAAGAAGGTTTAGCATTTCAAGGAGAAAACAATTTTTAAATTTGAAATACTAAGCATATTATATCAAAAATAGTTATATATCATATTATATCAAAAATAGCTATATATCAATATCAGAAAAAAAGATGAGTGTTAGAGTGAGTCAATTGTTATATGATAAGTACTAAGCAAATTAGGGAAAAAATACATCAAATTGTTATATTTTTTATAAAATTGATAATTAATTTTTATTTTTTATTTATTTTAGTTGGCGACATTTGCTTGTTCGTTGGCGAAACATAGAAAGTCGTCCACACTTGAGGCCAAAGACATACTTCTTCATGCCGGTATTTTAATATTTATTAATTCATTTCATATTTTATTTAATGAAAAAAAAATTATGTGTGATTTTTTGTATTTATTGATTTTTGTATATAGAAAGGAATTGGAACATAACTCTACCTGGTTTCAGTGGAGATGAGATAAAGATGTACAAAAAACAGGTCATTATTTATTAATTATTATAGATATTTTTAATTCTAAAAAAATAAATAAATTATACCAACTAATATTTGATTTATATATTAATTTATTTTTGTGATTATTTGCAGAATGTAAATGATATTCACAGAGAGAGGCTCGCATTGGTACACATACATGCCTATCTCTATATTTCTTATATTTTTATATATTATTTTATAAAAGTTAATGTAATATTGTTTAAAATTATGAATATTTGCAGATTAAAAAAACAATGGGAGATCCAAGAAGGGCTTATCTTACTTCACAGCAGGCCCCACAAAACAAGCCTTAAAATGCTGATGTCATCATTTTTATTATAACCGACCATCATATTATGAAATTTTTTGTAATTAGGTTTAGGCGACCATCATATTTTGAAAGCGAGAGGAGGGCAAGGCGGAATCATCATCATTCTCATCGTCTTGGCAATTTTGAATTGGAGCCGCTCGATTACCACCACCATGAAGATGAACCCTAATAAACTAGCAAGCCGCTCGATATAAATTTGAGCTAATTTAATTTTTTCGTGTTTTTAAAAAAAATTTATTTCGATTCCTTTTTTTTTCAATTTGTTTCATTTCCTTTATTTTCCGGATTTTTGTTTCATTTTTAAAAAGAAAGTTGATTTGAATATTATATTTTTCATTAATGGTTTTATTTGAATTTTTTCGTTCACTTTTTCTCATTTTTTTATTTTTCATTTTCCCTTTTTTTCATGGTTTTGTTTTGTTTTTTATTTTCTTCAGGATTTGTATTAGTTGTGTTTCTCATTTCTCCTTACATTTTTATTTTTCAGTTTTTTTTTTATTTTAATGTTTTTTGAGGTGGTACTTGGGGTTTGAATTAGTGGTTGATTACTTAGGGTTCTGAATTTTGTTTCCAATTTATGGTTTTAGGAAAGTGGTACTTTTTTTGGGGTAAGTTGTAATTTTGAATTTCTAAAATGTGTTGAATTTTTCTTTTTTTGAATTTTTTCATTGATTTTCTATTCCTCAGTACAAGTTTGTTTTCAAATATATGTTTTCCTTTTTTCTTCTTCTTTTCTTTTTTTTCCTTTTCTTTTTTCTCTTTTTCCAGGGATTAGTATCCTTTTCCCTGTTTTTAGGTTATGTAGTTTTTATCTTTTTTCGTAATTTTTCGGATTTATTTGTCAAAAAAAAAAAATTCAGTTCTTCGATTTTTCAATTTTAGGGGTGGTAATTATGCCATCAATTTGGAAAGAAAATTTGAGAGATAATTACGTTATTAGGTTGAAGGATATTTGGGGGTAGTAATTAGGTTATTAATTTGGGAATTTATTAGGGTAGTAATTATGTTGTATGGAAGGTGAATATTTCTTGTATTTTTTTTTCATTCTTTTCTATTTTTACAGATTTTTCATTTTCTTTTTCCATTTTCTAGATTTCATTTTTTCCCCATTTTTCATTTCTAAAAAAAAAAAAATTGTAATAAATGGGTGGGTTTGTATTTTTGTTTTTCATTACTTGTTTAATTTGAATTTTCACTTTTTTATTTCATTGGTTAGTCTCATCGGATTTATGTTTCAGTTTTCTTTAATTATCAATTTTTTAAAGTAAAAGTTTAAATATCATTTTTATCCAATCTTTGAAATATCTTTCTTTTTTCAATCTTTGAAATATTTTTTATTGTTTTAATTATTTTTGTTTAGTTTAATGAGAAAGGTCCTCTAATTTGGAAGGTGATAATTTGTCCAGGGGTAATTTGTAAATTTGGAGTGGTAATTATGGTAGTGATTTGTAATAGGGTTTTGTTCGGAAATGGTGCTAATTTGGGCGGCAATTATGGTAGTGATTTGGTTGGTGATTATGGTGCTAATTTGGGTGGTAATTATGTTAGTGATTTGGTTAGTGATTATGGTGCTAATTTGGGTGGTAATTATGTTAGTGATTTGGTTGGTGATTATGGTGCTAATTTGGGTGGTAATTATGTTAGTGATTTGTTAGTATGAATATTGATTTATTTTTGTAATCTCTTAACAATATTGAGGAATTTGTTGTATGGCTTGCAATAAAAAAAATTGATGTATGACTTTTCAACATGATTGCAAAGCATGCATTAAAGGGTGATTTTGTTAGCAATAAATTAAAATACCCGCAGCGAAGTCGCGGGTATTATCCTAGTTTAGTAAATAATGAATTCTGTACAATGAGCTTATCTGAAATGACATTGATTGGTACATAAATCACAAAATCTTTTCGAAAACTCAAACCAAACATCCTTCAAATCTGAAAATTTGAAACATGGAAATGAAAGATTTGAAATTTGAAATTTTAGGTAATTCCCATTTTGTTTTTTGAGAACGAAAATGCTTTTTCATTTTTTTCCAAAAAACTATTTTTTTATTTAAATTATTTTCACTTCGTAGAATTCATCATATATTTTACAAAGCAAACTAACACATAAAAAACTATTTCTCGAGAAATAAAATTGTTGTAAAAAGAAACTAAAGGAAAAATTATCTATGCTAATATTGAAAGTTTTTTGTACTATAATATGTATGATTTATAAATATTGTGTCAATGAGTTTCAAAATTCATTTATACAATGAAAACTAAAAGTAAGTACCACATGTTTTCCCAATCAAGATCATTCATGTTATTATTTTCACATCGACAAAAAAATGTCTAGAACTGATGGCTCCAAAATGCCGCAAAGAACTGTATTTAGTCTAATTGTTCAAGCACAAAATTTCTTCGATTTTTGAACTCATCCAAGTAAAAGCTCGGAAAGAATTCCAGGTCAACTCATTGGGCTCCATAAAGGTTAAGGCCCAAGCCTGTGCATAAGGGGGAAAATGAAGTTAAAGCCTGATCCACACTCTTAAATGAGAATTTTGTAATTTGAGTTTTATGACAATAATTCTGTAGGGCATAACTAATAACCCGGTTCTCCACGTCTCTTACATAGCATAAAACAAAAGATATTGTTCTAAGGTTTATTTGAAAAACAAAAATTAGAGAGGTTTTTTTTTAAACTTCCAAATCCTGATAGGATACTATTACTGCAATAGTTTCATAAGATATGCACTCCATATGAAATTAATATTGATTTTATAAAAGTAACAATAAAATAAAATGAAAAGAAATTAACTTACTAGAAGAGCCATGAAAAGATCTTGATGCAAGTAGCGAAACCCACTTGCAGCCGGTCCTTGTATATAATGTTTATAAAAACCTTGAATACCAATTAATTGTTTTTAACGAAATTCATTGGTCTTCAAGGACAGAATGATAAGAATCTTTAGGCTGAGGATAAGTTGCTGGATACAAGAGTTGGCAAAGCGAATGACCGAAACCCGATAAACAAATGACCTATAACCTGAAATGACCCGTCCGAACTGACCCGAAAATACCATGATTATTTTACTTTAATACGAGATATCTCGAAATTGAGGAATTTTTTGCTTTTTCTAACATGATTGATCTGAAAAAACTTTACCTTAAGGCTAAGGGCGTTTTTGCTAGCGCAGTTTTGTAAAGCGACACGAAGCTAAGAAATGGACATCAGGCAGCTATGAGTGAGCTATGAATGCAGGAAGCTACATTATTAATAGGACTTAAATCTGGAAATTTTTTTCTAAACCCAATCATACACCGTGTCCGCTAAATATGGACCGCTTGATCAATTTTGGATGGATGAGATTTATTTGTAATATCCTAATCCTGACGGACTACTCTCACAGTATGCTTCCACGTCACCAAAAAAAAATGCTAACCATATGATTTTGGTCATACGGTCATGTTTTGAGCGGGGTTCACATAGTGCTTTAATGGACCAAGTCTACAATTCTTGTATTTACAGTTCTGATTGGTCATTTTTTATGGTTCACAAAATAAAATATGGACCAAGTATATATTGCTTTCTCTATTCATTTCTTCCATTTCAATCTCATTCTCTCTCAGCACCCGTCAATTCCCCTTTCTTCTTTCTTCTTCTTCTTCTTCTTCTTCTTTTGTTCTCTGCTGATTCATTTCTCCCACTCTCGCACGTTCTTCCTTCTCTCCATTCTCTCTTTGGTTCTCTCACAGATTTCTCCTCTCAGTCTCACAGAAGAGAAGACGCAACTCTCTCTTCTCTTCTCTCTCTCTAAAACCTAATAAGTCTCCATATCTCTCTTTAAATTTAAATTGCCGGAATCCATAACAGAAGGAGAAATCAATAATTAGGGCTGTTTGGGAAGAAAATCAACAACATAACTGTTTTTTCCTTGCATGCAATCCACTGTTGAAGCAGCATCAAATCATACAAAACTTTAATATCCGACAATCCCGGCTTTTCTACGCGCTCTCCACTTAAAAGTACAGATATTTAGCTATTTAAAAGGATTTTCTCATTTCTATAGTGTTTTAATGATTAATTATATCTTTAGGGTTTAAATAATTAATTTCTTTTAATTTGGTTTGAATTAGAGAGAATTTGATTGAGAGTAATAGACTTTCTCAGCGGTTATGCAGAAATGGATGATGATTTTCATGCTACACACCAACTGTTTGATGAAATGTGTGAGTATCATACTGTCCCCATTCTCTTACTTTCAGTATGCTGAATTGCTGATCCTTCATAACAAAAGACATATGATTCTTTTGTTATGGAATCAATTATCTTTGCTCGCATATGTTTCTTCATAGCCTCTGACATTTTCATGGACCGGCTCTTCTTTTTACTATTTTGGATTGTTTTTTAGCTCTCAATTTCTTTAATATAGTTAAAATAATTCCCATTTTGATCTCGCTTCCTTAATTATCCAAATTCTTGGATGTCTGAACTAAAGACTAAAAATCTTCTTTTTTTCCTTTTTGGTTTATTTTTAAATTCCAGACCAAAATGAGGGCCCATTACTGAGGCAAAGCACTACTTTATCATAAATGTCTCTCAATTCGCCTGAAATTTTGAATGCGAAAGGAGATGATAAACATGGGTTCTAACGAAAAGTCCAATTGCGTTGTTATTTCTTCAGTCACTGACGACTTGGATCCAAATTCTCAACAGTGAAGAATATCATTTTCAGGTTAATTTTCGGGCTTAATAGGCAACTAAATTTTTTTATTTTTTTCCATTTATACCAATGCAAATTTTTTTATTTAAATACCAATGCAAAATTTAAAAAGTTACTTTATCATAAATGCAGTTAGAAAATTATGGTTTCTTTGCTGTCAGAAGTAGTACAATGAGAATGTGCTCAAATCTGGTGTTGCTTCAAATCAATATTTGGTTTTTATTGTCATAGTTGTTTATTAAGCGAATTGGAGGTTTCTTTTTTTTCCCAAATTACCCAATATATTTTTTGATGTTTGATTTTTTGGATTTATCCAGGTACCCCTTTTTCTCTTCTGTGTTATAGCAAATTATGAATTTACAATAGTTTTTTCTTACTTCATCATGGGAGCTTCTAGGGCACTCTATATTTGTAATTAAATGAAATGAGCCTAAAGCTATGTTGCACCGATACGGATACGCGCGTCGTATCCGATACGATACGGACACGGCGATACGGCAATTTCAAAAAATCTCTGGACACGATACGTCTAATATATATATTATTATATTATGAATTATATATCTAAAAATTTAAAAATATAAAAAATAACTAAATATGATAAAGAAAATGACAAGAAAAGAACGAGAGTGAGAAATTAGAAAAAAATTATTTTTTTAAATAAAGAAGAGATATGATATCGTCTTTAGTTATGTTTCTCATGAGTTAGTTTCATTAATAAAAAAAGAAAAAAATATTTATTTTTTAAATTAAAAAAAATAGGCTTTAAAAAAGATCATTTTTAACAAAATAAATAAATAAAGAACCGAAAATGGAATTATAGAAAAACATAAAAATTAAATTGAGATTTAAAACATTGGGCCGTGTCCTCAGCCGTGTCCCAGCCGTGTCCTGCCGTATCGGAGCCGTGTCCGAAAGTCAACATATATTAAAATATTCGGATACGCCATGTGGCGTGTCCGAAACGTATCGGTGCCGTATTGGTGCCGTATCCGTGTCCGATACGTATCCGATACGCGTACGGCTAATTTTTTGAAGCATCCGCGTAACATAGGCCTATAGTCTACTCTTATGTTCCTTTCCTGATTTCAAAATTATTTCCAATTCATTTTTTCATATGACTTTGATTTTTGCATGAATCATTTTTTGGGTTGATTTGTTTACAATAGATCCATGGTTATAGTTTCATGCTTTGTTGGGTTGCATTTTGGACAAATATTCATTACAATATACATTAAATTTTATCTATCTCTTATGTAGAATTAATTTTCTTTCGAATTCAAATACTTATTTACATATTATAATCAAGGATTTGAGGTAAATAAACACCAAGATGAAACAAGGCAAAACAAAGAATCTAAAAATTTATTCTTTGCAAGAATTTTCATGGTCTACGAACGTCCAAAATTTAATATTTTTCCTTATTCAAATAGAAAAATTGAATTCATATAAAAAATATCATAATTTTAATAGGATCATACTCACAAAGTAATTTCTAATAGGATAGTAGTCAAAATTAATTCCAATTTTTATTTTTGTATTGATGATTTATCATTTTATTTGGCATATGCATCTTCTGTATTGTCCACTCTAAAAATCTTCAATGATAGCATATTTCCCCCCATTTCTGTAAAACTATCATGGGAAGGTCGTATATTAGTTCATTGTTATGATGTGCATTTGTGATTTTTTTCCATTTGAGGGCTTTGTATAAAAGTTCTCTAATTCATAATTAGTATTTTTTTAATCATAATAATTACTTATTTCTTTGTTGCAGGTTCTCCATAGAGGAGTTTTGATGTTTTCAATAGGTCGCAAGCATTCTTCAGCGATCGAAGAGCCTAAATACAAATATGCCCTTGCTCTCAATTTGTTGATTTAGTACCCAAAAGCTAGGTAATTACTATTCATTTTATGTTTCAAATTCAGTGACATAAATCTTAATCTGTACTCTCAAGGATGATTTATTTTCATTAATATCTAGCCCACGGTGACAGTACAAATTGAAGAGACCTGCAAGAGTTAAGAGACGCGTAACATTCATGGCTTTGATTACCTTTGATATATTCATTAACCAGTCATGTTTTTATATATGTTGATATATTAAGTCTTTTTATGCATCCCTATTTTTCGCTTTATGTTATGTTTGGCTGTAACTACAACTTTTGTAAACACTTAAGGCATAATAGTATCACATGGTGTAACACTTCACTATTTTCTATTGTGACTATTATTGTGATCTAAATTGTAATGAAATTACTTTTTAAACAATGTTTAAAGATCTCGCGTAAAGCGCGAAGCATTTTCTAGTGCTACATAAAACTGTATAAATTATGATAAAAGATGTTTGATGAAATCACAGGAAGTTATGAATACAAAATTAATAAATTATAGTAGTTGGAGAAAATAATATTACTGATGTTTTATTAATTATTATTGTAGTTGTGTGTAATCTTTTACATTTTTTTATTACTAGTTGTAATTTGTTTATTCCTTGAAATTAATAGCAGTTTCTTTAGTTGAAACTCTTAATTAAACATATCAAAACTAATATATATCATATAAGTGAAATTGATAGTCTCAAAACTAAGCTTAATGAAATATCAAAATTAACCTTAATATCACATCAAAACTAAGCTTAATCAGTGAAATCGATATACTTATCAAAACTTAAATGTATCATATCACTCTCAAAACATTAGTTCAAATTTATCTTAATTAAGGGCTCGTTTGGCATCTATTTCATTTCTAGTTTTTCATTTTTTTCCCCCAAAAATTAATGGAAATATGTTTGGCAAATTCAATCTGTTTCCGTTTTTTTCAATTGAACTACCAAAATAAAAACGAGATTTCCAAAATGAGAAATCCTCGTTTCAAGATTTCCGTTTTTAATTATTTTATACACCGCTTTTAAATATGGTATTTCTAGCACCTCAACACATGCTCAATCAATGTTATTAAACCCGGACCGAACATTGACCCGGATGAATCCTGGGTCACCGGTTCACTGGTCGAACCGATGGATCAACCGGTTAACCCGCTGATATTGAACTGTTTATTTTTCTTAATACTGTGTATATTTATAAAACTTCTTTGCATGTATCATTTGAATGTTTAAACACAATACCAAGTATCAACCAACAAATATGAAACCAGGTTCCTCTATTAAGTTAAGAAATTATATGAACATCGTAAACTTCATTACTTAACTAACTCACAATAATTAATTATAAACATTAAAATTGCAAAAAAAAAAAGATTAATTTGATATATATGTATTGCAAGTTTGAACATAAACTCATAAACTTAAATGTATCGTATCACTCTCAAAACATCATTTCAATTTTCTTTTTTCAGTAATTTCAATGATAATAAGAAAATATGTAACTTCCTAACTTAATTAATTTATGCCAAGTTCAATAATTTTTCCAGTTTAAATAATATAAGAATACTTATCCTACTCATTTTTTCTGTGCGAAATTCATCCCTTGGAGGTAAACAGGTCCTAAGTTTTGGAGGCTACATGATTGAATAAATATTCCTAACAAAAAGAGAAAAAATCTTACTTGAAAGGTCCAACCATGAACCCATCTCTCAAAAAAATTACAACAATTTGTCACTGAATTAAAATAAAATCTACTAATTTCGTATCTTTAAGATAAATCAGCCAAATCTTTCATAAAATTAGAAAAAAGAATCAATTTTTAACCCCAAAATTTTTCTTCAAAACTGATGAAATTGAATGTCTCAATGAAGGGTGCAATGTGCAGATAGTCTACTTTTCTCACTTGAGTGCCAATTACTTCAATAAATTCAATGAAAAACCCATGAATTTTCAAAAGGAAAAAAAATCCAAGATTGAGTTTTTCCAACATACGAAACTATCAAGTTTAAATTCTACTAAGTCAAGCTATTTCAATCTCGCCCAAAATCCCTAGTACAGCCTGGAATAGCTTAGCACTTGATAAACTCGGCAAATCATCTCCATTAGACAACCAAGAGAGAGAAGGAAAAAAATTTTGGAAGAGGAAACAACGAGAGAGAGAGAGAGAGAGAGAGAGAGAGAGAGAGAGAGAGAGAGAGAGGGAGAGAGGAACGAAAAGAACCAGCGGCCAGCGCATTTAACAAAATACCGGGTTTAGTGCCTGGTTCGTTTTGCATTTTTTTGTAAAATCAGACAGTTTTGTCAAAATAAACCGGGTTAATTGCATATCCGATCTTATAATCTGACTGAACCGGGAAAGGGTCCGGGTCCGGTTCGACCGTCCGGTCCGGTCCGGATTTAATAACACTGTGCTCAATCCAACAAAAAACATGTTCTTATCTCGCCGCTTTAAGAGTCAATATCAAAATTTAATATTTGTATATAATATATTTCTGTTTGTCTAAGTATTTTTTGTTTGAATCTTGTCACTTCACCTTAAAAGATATTTTTGTTTTGTCTAAGAACACAAATCAGTGTGTTCTCTCTCTTGTTGTTGATTGGTTCATTTCTAATGACTTGTTTTTAGTTAATATTATTTTTATTCTTTGATATAATATGCAGTAGTAAGGTACTTCATTTATCTATGCATTAGTTATTCTAGTAACTATTCTACTAGTATAAGTACAAATATTTATTGTATATAGATCATTATATTTAATAAATGGCTGAATAATTATTTCATAATGCTGAATAAACATATGTATTAATATGGGTATTTTGTGTAAGATTTTTTTCAATAATTATTTTTTTCAGTAATTTTGTTTTCTACAAAAAAAAATATTGTGTAACTTGTTGTTAATGTGCTTTGTAAGCCTATGTTGAGTGCATTCAAATAAAAAAATCATTTCCAATTTTGAAAATAAAAAACAGTTTTCAGAAAACAGAAACCAAAAAACAAAAAACTGATTTTCGTTTTTAAAAAACAAAAAACATAAAATCAGAAATAATGCCAAACGAGATCTAAATAATTAGACACAATTAGTTAATTCATATTAGATTTTGGGGCATTTCTTATCCAAAGAAATCAAGCTAGAAATCATCAGATAATAAGACACTATTATTTTGTGGCATGTCATTAGAGGTGGCAAATGGGCGGGTTCGGTTCGGGTCTCCGGTCATGCAGGTCTCCATTCGTTTGGATCTCGGTTGTTCGGATCTCAGAATATTTGGGTCTCGGATTATTCGTGTCTTGGGTTGTTTGGCTCTTTCGGGTCTCGGATCAGGTGGGTTTGGGTTACGGATCGTTCGGGTCTAAGTTTCGGGTAATTCGTGTCCGTTAACAATCCGTCCATGGGACATTTTGGTCTAAGTTTCGAATAATTCAGGTATGCGTTAAATTTAGATACAGGTCGTTCAAGTCTAAGATTTGGGTATTTTATGTCAGTGTTTCAGATTATTCCGGTCTGTATTATGGATTATTGAATTGTTTTAGGTCAATCAAATTGGTACTTTAGCAACTATTGCGGAATTTGGGTTTTATTTCTGGGCCAGTTTGGATGATATGTAGGGGTGTCAACAAGTCGGATAATATCTTGAACCGGTACCATATCCGAAAAATATCCGGATCTATATAAAAAATGCGGATCCGTCCGGATCCGTTTTTATGGATATGAATGCAGATAAGTGAATCCAAATATTAGGCCTCGGATGAATCCAGATAGTTATAAAAAAATGCATACGTCAGACCTACTTATGGCCCAAATTTTTATGTATTTACTTATCTTTTTTAAAACTCTACAAATTTAGTAGTTTAATAGTTTAAAAATGTAATAATTTAATAGTTTTCTTATATATTCATATTTTTTGATGATTTTTTCTATATTTTGGATGTTTTTTAATCTAATCCTGATATTTTTTTTTGAAGGAAAATATCTTCTTTTTATAAATTTCATATATTTTTATGTACATTGATATATTAAAGTTATAAAATAAATATTTAGATTATGTATTAAATATTTGTTTTAGTTCTCCAATTAGAATCCTGATGCATATCCTTATCCGGGATATCCGAACCGTATCCAAAACTGTTTCATATCCGGGTAGGATCTAGATTCGGAACTGGGTCTGAAAAGAAAATATGTACACAGATCTCGTATGACCACTATCAAAACCGGATCTTAACCGTTTACACCCTAATGATAGGTCATGCTAGCTTGTCGTTAGACTGGATCATATTACACGTGTTTGATTAATATTTCATAGGTTAATAAAATTATTAAACTATATTTATATCTTAGAATTCAATACATAAGTACTATAAAACAATATATAATTTCCCAAAAGAGTATATAGACATTATAAAAACAAAAATAAGGTATTAAAAAATAATACATAATATTAGCATAACAGTAAAATCAACAATTTTGCAATTATTCATTCAATACACCCAAATTCAAATCATTCAAGTTCGGATAATCAGGCAGGCCATTCGGGTTCAGGTTACAGGTCATTAACGTTCGGGTTTCGTGTATTTTGCCATTTGATACATATTTTCGGATCGGGCCATATTTTGCCAACAGATTTCTTGCATAATGTAAAAAAATAATAACAAAATCAATTAACCAAATCCTCTCTTTTCTTCATCAAATGCTAAAAGAAGTTCAATGGATTTAGAAGTTGAACCTTCTTTTTACGAAAAAAGACATCAATTGAAGTTGAAAATCAACTAAAAAGAAGACTTTATTATGAGTAAACGAAGGAAATTTAGTACAAACTTCGGTCTAATTTCGTAATTTTTTTCAATTAAAATAAACCATTTTTTAAGCAATAGACAGAACCTGATATTTTTTGGAGCTAATCAAATGAAAATTGAAATCTTCAAATTAGCATAAATTTAGAAGAATATTGGAGGGGCTAATAAAATGAAGTGATACTTTAGGGGTTCATCAATTAGTCTAATGGCCATATGACCCGAACGACCCGCAAGTTTGCATCGGCCCAATACTAATAATTGAACTAAGATTAGATTACAGGGTTATAAACCCATTAACAACAGGATGCAGAATTCATGTTGTAAGGCTATAAATGAAGCCATGATTTAAAAAAAATATAATAAAACTCTTTATCAAGTTTAACATCAGTTTAATCCATAAAATCTAAGAAAACGTATATGAAAATGATAGATGGGCAATCAAAACACCCTCTTAAGTCTAATTTCATATATAGAACTAATCAGATGGATCAACGGGATAATCGTGCTAGATAATTAGCAACTAATCACTTCAAAAAAGCACAAAAACAGGACTAATTTGTATTTTGTCAAATCAGTAAAAAATGGGAGAATATTTAGCAATTAATCAGTTCATAAAAGCACAAAAACAGGAGAAATTCCTATTTTGCCGAAATTTGTACAAGAACAGGACAATATTCACTAAACTCATGCTAAATATTTAGCAATTAATAAATTAAAAGGCACAAAAACAAGAGAACTTCGTATTTGTCAAAATTAGTACCTTAAAACCAAGACCTGTAAGAAGCTATTCCTATTTCTCCCACAGAACATGAAGCTCCGCTGTAGTTTCCATACACTTTCCTCCAAAACTAAATAACGAGCAATCAGCAAATTCAGAACCTAAACTGGAATAAAAAACGATGAAGCAAGCACCTTGTGAAAGTCAAATTATTGGTCTCAAAACAAAAGCAATCAAGAAGAGAGGAACAGAAGAAAGCAATAGGGAAGAGCAACGGAAGGAAAAGAAAAAGAGGAAGAGAAGGGAATCGACGAAGTTATAAATTGGATTAGCGCGTATCATAGTTAGAATACGCTAATAATACGGTTCACCGTATACGTATTTCTAAGCCTGTCAAATTGGATTAGCGCGCATTGCACATTTATACTGGTACAAACTGCTACAAAATACAAAATGGAAATATGTATTTGTTTGAGCTAAGGCTCTTTCTTTGATGTTTTTTAATCAAATTCTAACACAATTAACCATGCCTGCCTCATGTTTGATAAAATTTCCCAATAGAGATAGCAAATTTTGATATAATTTATCTGCTCAATTTATTCAAAGTACAACAAACTCCGATTACATGATACAATTTCAAAGTTAAAGAAGGCAACATATTCAAAGGTCACTGAATTATTATGTCTTAACCCAATTAATCCAACGAAATTACACCAGCAATTTTTAGCATATTTTTTTTTTTCTTTTCCTTTTTGGTGTATTAATTCCAATATGATCTAAACATTTATGGTTGAAGCTAATGATGTGTGATTTATGCAGATTCACAATGTTAACTGAAGAACAACCACTAGCTGCTGTAAATGCTATGGTGGGAGCTTTCATGGTTTTGATGTTCTCTAAAAAGATGCCGAAATGAAGCGAGCAGAATTCCTAAGTGCTTAATAGACCATAGACATTCTATTAGAAATTCGTACATAATAAGACTAAGTGCTTAATAGACCATAGATATTCTATTAGAAATTCGCACGTAATAAGAGTGATCCATGAGTCAGATGATGGGTGTCTTGCTATGACCCGCATGAAAAGAGGTACTTTTTTCGGGTTATGTGATATAACGAATAGCAAAAACTTGGTGTGGAATACATTGTATGTAACTGTAGAAGAACAAATGACCATGTTTTTACATGTCATAGCTCATAGCGTGAGAAATAGAATTATTGCAAGAAATTTCATATGATATACCGAGACGGTGATTCGGCATTTTCAACATACTGTCTATGCAATTGGAGAATTGCGGTTGGAATATATAAAGCCACCTAGTTGTAATGTGTATTTTTATACACATTTTTAAGGTTTTTATCATGTAAAATTCACCATTAAATCACATAAAATGTACGAAAAATGTTTAAAATTAATAAAAAATTATTTGTGAAGCTCTTAATACATATTTTTGTGATTTTTCAAGTAAAAAGACCGAGAAAACGATATTTGGATGAATTGATGAAAAATCAACTCCAAATGATGAACCTATCTGAAAATCCTGGGCCAAAGATGGCCGAATTTTCGACAAATCTCCGCGAAAACCCTACACACGATTCTCCAAAATTCTTATAACCCTTATCCGCCGACTATCCAAGCCGAGACCTACAAAATTCACAAAAAGACAAAAAGTCAACCCCGGAAAATCGCCGAGTTGACCAAAAGTCAACTTTTCCAAAAGGGGTCAAATGGGTATCAAATCGTAGAGCGTGACGATATGAATCCAGCGGTACAAACCTTGTGAAAAAAGACCTTTTAGAACTCCCAGAAAATGCGATACAAGATTTGGTCAACCTTGGTCAAAATTAACCTTTGACCTGGTCAATAATTTTTCAACCAATCAGAGAGCGACGTGTGGCAGATTCCGTTGGAAATAAGCGAATCAAGAGATGACACGTAACATAATCTATTCGGAATTTAGAAAGTCAGGCGGCGACATGTGGCGGCCTAGTTGCGCTTGTTATGATTAGGCGACATGTGGCGAATGGTGATTGGGGCACACATTTAACAGACTGACAACAGTCAATACGAGAATCAAAATTCAGCCAATCACAGCGTAGCACGTGACTCCACGCGGTTTCTGCAACGTCAGAAAACGCTGATCTTCTCCCGTGCAAGCACGACCGGACGTCTCCGTTCAGTCAGCAGCGAATACAACGAGCACTACTGGACGGTCCAGTAAGTGGTAATGGAGAGCACGATTACGCGTTTTCTGACGCTGCAGTACAAATTCAGCTGCAACCAATGGTGGCGTGACATGTGGCGTCCCTCGTAAATGGATTCCCGGGCATTGGACGCGTGTCACAATCTGGTTCGTTGGATTAGATACTGGAATTTAGCTGCTGCCAATCAGAGGCTGCCACGTGGCATGTCCGTTGAGTTGGATGAGAATGAAGGGAAATGATAAATGTACCTAGAAAATTGCACCCAACAGAATTTGAATAGAAATAAAGGCAAAAGAGTGTTAAAGATCCCCCAAATTGCTACCCAACTCAGAATCCGGATTAAGTTAAATTTTTAGTCCCACAAGTTTATTTCTATATATTTTCTAGGTCATTCTTCTCTATAAAAATATCCCTTTTTCTCTCTCTAAAGAAGCTAACAATTCCCACATTCATTCGTACATCAAATTCATACACTCATTTCTTCTTTCATCTCTTCCACCATTTTTTTTCTTTTCCACCATTAATGTCCATAAGCTTCAAATCTTCAATTCATGAGAACTAAAGGAGAGAATAAAATTTTAGAGAAGAGAGAAGTACTTGATCTAGAAGGAGCAAGTGCTAAATCGACCAAGAAGGGGAGAGATCGAGAATGATTCGCTTCTTTAGGGTTTGATTTATTTCTTTATTTTGTATTTTATTTTTGATGCAAATATGGTTTTTTTGGACATGAGTGAGTAATTTTTATTAGTAGGGAAAAGACTTTTTGTGTGGATTTTATAGATGAAATCTTACGTGAAACTTGCATTTTATTATGGTATTTTAAGATTAAATCTTGAAATTTTTCATGAGATTAAAAGTTGAATTATTTAGAAGAATGATTTGACGAGAAATACTTATGAGATTTATTGAAAATGTTTGAGTAATATTGGCTTGGAAGAGTTCTTCTTTTATTCAAAGAAGGTTTGAATCAAATAAAAGAACAACTTAAAAGTGGAAGTTTTTGAGTGGATCTGATATTTGATGTGTTTATTAATTGATTTTTGGAAGGAAATTAATTAAACTTTGCTAGCAAATATTATAATATTTTATATTTTTCGTGATTAGTGATTCTCAAGTCACACAAATTGTCATCATTTCCCTACTATTTTTCTTTTAAACTTAAAAAAAAAAGAAATTTATTTTCATCTTTTTCTTGCAACTTTTCTTATTTTAAACAACATCAACAACCTTTCCAAAACACAACACTAAAATTAAAAGTGAATATCGAACGTTAAAACATTTAAGGCCTTGCTTCCTTGAGTTTGACACCCCAAAACTCAATACCACATATACACTAAATATTGAAATTGGGGAAAATATAAATTATTTTATTAACACGTGATTACATCAACGACACGTTTTCGCGTTGTTACAAATGGCGCCGTTGCCGGGGAAGCGGCTTGCATTAAATTTTTGACTAACCGATCTCACATTTTTTCTAGTGTTTTGTTTTAATTGTTTTGAAGGTGTATGAAAAAAGGCAATCCTCAGGTCTCTCAAAGTCCCGACTTGAATCAAACGTTGAAGGACATCAGGAAGAACAAGAAGAAAGGAGCGCCAGGTGTTTCATCCTTTTCGAAGCAAAATCAGGAAGTGGAGGCTTCTCCTAACTTAGGGCCTCTAGATCCAAAGATCAAGCTCAAAATCATCCGAATCAAAATCATCCGAATCATCCCTATATCCGATCTTCATCATTAGGGAGTTTCTTTCCTTTCCATAGCTTAAATTCATCATCACATCAAGATCTAAAAGTCGAAGAAAAACAATTAGAAAATCAAGATAAACTGAAAATGACTGAAGAAAGAACATTAGGAGAACTCTTGGCACACAATCTTCAACAAAATCCAGGAAACATTGTGATACCCACCGTGCAGAACTTTAAATTGAACCCAGCAATATTAAATGTGTTACCTGTTTTTGAGGGACATAGAAATGACAATCCTTACATACATTTGGGCGAATTAGATAGGAAATGCACAACTCTCTTTGGTAAAACAAACGACTTGGATAATATTAAACTCACTCTTTTTTCTCATACCTTAGGAGATGCTCCAAGAGATTGGCTCAATCACCTTCAAGGCGGGCCATTCAGGACCTTTAAGGAAGTAGCACAACGCTTCCTCAAGCGCTACTACCCTGATTCACTCACTGCCAAGCTGCGATCCGAAATTACGGGGATCAAGCAAAGGAGTGAAGAAAACCTACAGGAGTATTATGAATGCTTCATCAGTTTATGCGCATCTTGCCCCAACCACAATTTGGAGGAAACCTCTCTCATTGCTTAATTCCTCGAAGGCTTAAACGACCTCGAAGCCCGTCTTCTTCAATACTCAGCGGGAGGAAACATCAACCACTTAACACCCTCCCAAGTGCGAGAACTCATTATGACGAATGCAGAAGGCGTGAGAGGGCGAAGTGGACGTGGTGGTCAAGTCAATTCTACCAATGCGGTGGATCTCAAGGCGATGGAATCACGAATTACCGCCAATTTCGAGACGAGATTCAGCCAAATGCTCAATGCAGTAGGGGGAAAAATTGAACCCAAGAAATGTGAGTTTTGTGGGAGTACAACGCATTTAACCGATGAATGTGAAACGCTTCAACAAGATGTGAATGCAATGGGAAGTTATGGGGGAAACCAAGGGGGTTATGGGTATCAAAAAGCTCAATACTCTTACGACCCTGGAAGAAAATACCCTAACCTTCGTTGGAGAACGGAGGAGACCCAACAACCCCAAAGGCAAGGACTCTACACTCACCCAAACGTGCAACCCCAACACTCTCAACCTACTCCAACTCCACCTCAAAACACAAAATCGTCTTCTTCTGAACCTTCATCTTCAAACTCAGACATGGCCCAGCTAATGGCTATGATACAAGGCCTTACGGGACAGTTTTCTGGTTTTCAGAACCAACTCTCAAGTGTGGAGAACAAACTCGTGGTCAAATCTCAGTTATCTCGCAAGGCCAAGCAAACCTTTCACAAGATCAAGCAATCCAAGGCCGACAAATGCAAAACCTTGAGATGCAAGTAAAACAAATTGCAGGAGAGGTTAATGTGTTGAAAGGCCAGGTGGATAACAAGCTCCCGTCTCAAGGAAGGGGACATGACACTAAACCCGTCCTAGCAATTCATTTACGAAACGGGAAGGAGGTTGGGTTTCCAAGAGAGAAAAACAAGATTGTTGTAAAAAGGCGTGGAGAACAAGGGAATGGAAATGAGAAATTAGGGTTAGAGGATGGAAATGTAGTTGTGAATGAGAATAAGAGTGTGGATGAGGATGTAAATGTACAAGGAAAGGGAAAAAAGGAGGAGAGAACTTACGTGCCAAAGGCACCATTCCCATCCCATTTGGCGGTGAACAAAAAGGCAGAGGCCGAGAAGGACATACTTGCGATTTTTAAAAAGGTGGAAGTGAACATTCCCATCGTTGACGCCATCGAAAAATTTCCCAATGTTGCAAAGTTCTTAAAAGACTTGTGCACCAACAAGAGAAGATTGAAAGGGAACGAGAAGGTGAACCTCTCGGCTGTTTTAAACCTAGACGCCAGACTGTCCCCAAAAGAAAAAGATCCTGGAATCTTTGCCATTCCGTGTACAATTGGCCATCATCAGTTTGCTAGATGCATGCTTGACTTAGGGGCTGCAATTAATGTAATGCCCAGGTCTGTTTATGAGACTCTTGACCTGGGTAGTCTGAAGAACACCCGAGTCGTGGTGACACTTGCAGACCGATCTGCAATCCAACCTTTGGGTGTGGTGGAAGATGTGTTGGTCAGGATGAATGGGCTAGTTTTCCCAGCCGACTTGTACATCATCGAAATGAGAAGCACTGCATATTCATCTTCCATTCTCTTGGGAAGACCATTTCTGAGAACAGCAAAGACTGGAATCGACTGTCATTCCGGAACCTTGTCGATGGAATTCGACAATGAGAAGATCTCTTTCAATATCTTCGACGCGATAAAATTTCCAGACGACCACAGCGTGTCGAGCATCTCTATCATCGACGAAATTGATGAGCTCGTCGACGAGCATCTGATAGGGGAGTCTTCTCATTCTCTAAATTCTTTAAATGATTCTTTTGATGAGTTTTGGGAAGAATTAGAAAATGTGAACACATTAGAAACCCCAAAGAATGATAACTTGTTAGGCAATGAAAATGACACATTAATACAAGAAATTGAAAATGCCAATTTGCCTAAAAAGTGCATGATGAAAGAAGTTTTTTCTTTCTCAGGACCAATGACGACAGAGCTCAATATTTCGGGAGAACGAATACCACCGTCCACTAAAAGGCACCCAAACTCGAGCATAAACCTCTTCCAAACCACCTCAAATACACATACCTCGGGCCAGAGGAAACCCTACCTGTTATTATCGCCTCCAACCTCACATCCGACCAGGAGTGGTGCCTGGTGGAAGTCTTGATAAAACACAAGAATGCGATAGGCTGGACATTGGCCGACATACCAGGCATTAGTCCCGCCACTTGTATGCACAAGATTACCCTTGAGGACGGAGCGAAGCCCTCAAGGGAAGCTCAAAGGCGGCTAAACCCTGTGATGATGGAGGTGGTTAAGAAGGAGTTGCTTAAGCTCCTCGACGCAGGCATAATATATGATGTAGCCGACTCCGAGTGGGTGTCACCCATCCATGTGGTACCTAAAAAAATGGGGATTACAATTGTTGAGAATTCGGAAGGTGAAAAGGTGCCTACATGAATACAAAATGGATGGCGTGTCTGCATCGACTATCGCAAACTCAATGCGGCGACAAAGAACGATCACTTCCCTCTCCCTTTTATTGATCAAATGTTAGAGCGGTTGGCGGGACGGCCCTACTATTGTTTTCTCGATGGGTACTCGGGCTATTTTCAAATCGCAATTGATCCCGCCGATCAGCAGAAGACGACATTTACGTGCCCCTTCGGTACTTTCGCGTATTGAAGGATGCCTTTCGGGTTATGTAATGCTCCAGGTACATTTCAAAGGTGCATGATTTCCATTTTCTCTGAATACATTTCAAAATTTATAAAAGTTTTTATGGATGACTTCTCTATTTACGGCAACTCATTTGATGAGTGTTTAACCAATTTGGGGCTAATAATGGAGAAGTGTGTCGAATCTAACCTTGTCTTGAATTTTGAAAAGTGTCACTTCATGGTGAGCCAAGGGATTGTATTAGGTCACCTTGTTTCAGAGAAAGGATTGGAGGTGGATAAGGCGAAGGTCGACGTAATCAAGACGTTACCCTACCCTCGAATTGTGAAGGATGTACGCTCATTCTTGGGACATGCGGGCTTTTACAGGCGCTTCATCCGTGACTTTTCCAAGATTGCGCAACCGATGTGTCGCCTTCTCCAAAAGGACGCCAAATTCGACTTTGACGACGCGTGTAAGGAGGCTTTCGATGTCCTAAAGGAGAAACTATGCACCACCCCGATAATCAAACCACCCGACTGGAACCTCCCATTCGAGATCATGTGCGACGCAAGTGGATTGAGCGTTGGTGCCGTTTTGGGCCAACAAGTCGGTAAGGATCCCCACGTTATTTATTATGCTTCTAGGACACTTGACGATGCACAACGAAATTACACGACCATAGAAAAAGAATTATTGGCTATTGTGTTTGCATTGGAAAAATTCCGATCATATTTGGTCGGAACAAAAGTAGTTGTGTTTTCAGATCATTCAGCACTGAAGTACTTGATGAAAAGAAGGAGTGCAAACCGCACCTTTTACGATGGCTTCTCCTTCTTCAAGAATTCAATGTGGAGGTCCGAGACAACAAAGGTGCAGAGAACCTCGTAGCCGATCATCTCAGTCGACTCCCGACGAATGAAGGCGACATTCTCCCAATCAACGAGCTGTTTCCTGACGAGCATCTTTATGCAATCCAGGCGAGCACACCTTGGTATACAGACATCGTCAACCTTCTGGAGACGGGACAGATGCCAAACACGCTCTCTCGCGCTCGGAAGGACAAACTCAGGAACGACCCGCGTTACTATTTTTGGGAAGATCCACTCCTTTACAAGATCTGTCCCGATCAAATGGTGCGCAAATGCGTGCCCGATTGCGACTTCAATTCGGTATTATCCTTTTGTCATTCTTTAGAATGTGGGGGCCACTTTGGAGCTCAACGCACAAGTCACAAGGTGCTCCAAAGCGGATTATATTGGCCAACTCTTTACAAAGATGCTCATTCCTTTGTAAAGAGTTGTGAGAACTGCCAAAGAACGGGAAATCTAACACGCAAAAGCGAAATGCCTCTTAAAACTTTATTGTTTTCTGAGCTTTTCGACGTTTGGGGGATAGATTTCATGGGCCCATTCCCTCAATCGAATGGTTATTTGTATATTCTTGTATGTGTCGACTATGTGTCTAACTGGGTTGAAGCAATACCAACAAGAGATGCCAAATCCAAAACGGTGATCGAGTTCCTTAAAAAGAACATCTTTCAGCGCTTTGGAGTACCTAAAGCTGTCATTAGTGATAGGGGCTCTCATTTCAACAACAAGTACCTCGAATCACTTTTGAAAAATTACCATGTCCAACATCGCATGTCAACTGCATACCATCCCCAAACTAATGGCCAAGCTGAAAATTCTAATCGTGAAATTAAAACAATCCTTGAGAAGGTAGTTAATCCCTCTCGCAAGGATTGGAGTCAAAGGCTTGGGGATGCATTATGGGACTATCGTACCGCATACAAGACACCGATAGGGATGACTCCTTTCAAACTTGTGTATGGAAAGAGTTGTCATTTACCGGTCGAAATTGAACACAAGGCTTTTTGGGCGATTAAAAAAGTAAATCAAGATTACCCAAAAGATGCGGTATTAAGGAAAATGCAAATTCAAGAATTGGAAGAGCTTCGTCTTGAAGCTTATGACAATTCGAGAATTTACAAAGAAAAACTAACCATCGCTCATGACAAACTTATTAGCAAAAAAGAGTACAAGGTTGGCGATAAGGTTTTGTTGTTCAACTCTCGGTTGAGATTGCATCCTAGGAAGTTGAAGAGCAGATGGACGGGTCCCTTTATTATAACCAATATTTTTCCCTTTGAAGTGTTTGAAATCTCTAGAGAAGGAAGGGACTGTAACAACGCGAAAACTTGTCGTTGTGTAATCACGTGTTAACAAAATAATATATAGTTTACCCTAATTCAATTCAAATAAGTGTATATGTTGTATTGAGTTTCGGGGTCGAACACAAGGAGACTGACCTTAAGTAAAACAAGTTCACAAATCAATTTTCAAAGTGTTAAGATGTTTAATGCAATTCCAAGGTTTTAACAATTAAGAGTAAGAAAACTGTGTGATGATGAAGTTGTTTCAGATGATAGAACAATAGAATAAGTGCAAGAAGAAAATAATAAAAGAAAGTAAATATTTTTTATGTTGTTTTTTTATTTTATTTTAAAAGTTAATAAAATTATAAGGAAATTATGACGATTTATATAACATGTAAATCATTAATCACAAAAGTAGCAATTTATTTATATGGTTCAAAAAGCAAAATTTGATAAATTTCCTTCCAAAAATTGATCAATTAATAAATCAAAGATTAAGTTCAACTCAAAAACTTCCACTTTCAAGTTTCACAAAAACTCAATTTAAAACCTAACTTAATCACAAAAACATCTTCCAAGCGTTCAAATGATTAAATAGCTCCTAAACACGTCACAATTTAAAGAAATTAGAGTTAATTTAATATTCAAGTTTTTGAATCAAACATATTTTTCCAAATAATTCAACTCAAACAATTTAAGTGTTCTTAAGCTAATCTTCTTAAACCTCAAAAATGCCCAAATCAAACACAAGATTTCATCACAAATTTTGCAAAAAGTATTTCACTACACAAAACTACTCAAGCATGCACAAATAACAATAGTCACAAGCATACTTGAAAAATTATTCATTCAACAAAAAGAGAGAAAAATTAAGGAAAAAAAAAGAAAAATAAATCAAACCACAAATGGAGATTCAAGCTAGAGCCTCCTTGGTCGATTTGAATCTTCCTTCAATTCTCGCTCCTACTAGAATAAGAATTTCCTCTTGAAGCTTGGCTCTCTTTTGTCTCAAGGTACCACAAAAAGAAATTAAGTTTTGGACAACCCTAAATAAGGTCATCCATGGAGAAAGATAAAGATGAAGAAGAAGAGTGGTATTTACAATGGTTTAGAGAAGAGAGAATGTTGTGAAAATGGAGGTATGAATGGTTGAGAATGGATGTGTGTAATGGTGTTCTCTAGAGAGAGAAAAGGGGGTATTTTTATAGAGAAGAATGACCTAGAAAATATTTGGAAATAAGCTTATGGGACTAAAGATTTAACTTGATCCGGATTCTGAGTTGGGTAGCAATTTGGGGGGTCTTTAACACTCTTTTTCCTTTATTTCTATTCAAATTCTGTTTATGTGCAATTTTCTGGGTACATTTATCATTTCCCTTCATGCTCATCCAACTCAACTGACAGGCCACGTGGCGTTCTCTGAATGGCCACACTAAATTCGGAAATATAATCCAACCAACCAGATTATGCCAAGTGTCTCCACCTATATTCTTACTGAAACGGACTTGCCACGTGTCACCACTGGATTGGTCCGATTTTCATCGTGCTGACTTGCGTCAGATTGTGCAGAAACGCGTGACTTCTCTTCTCCAGTTCAGAGAAACGGGCGGTCCAGTACTCTCTCCATCGCGCGTTAAAATAGAAACGGAGGCGTCCAGTACATGAAGAAATGGAGGTGAGATTCTCGGGGTCTGAAGATAATGCGTTATCTCCTTACATGTAAGCCATGTGGCGTGATCTGATTGGCTGGCAGAAGAATCTCGTACTGACGCGTCCTGACCTCGTACTGACCTCGTCAGCGATGCTCCCCAATTAAAACTCGCCACGTGTCCTTCCTGTTGCTGATAATAACAGAATCTGCCACGTGTCACTTCTTCATTCGCTGATTTCAAATCGAATCTATCACACGTCGCTCTCTGATTGGTTGAAAAATTATTGACCAGGTCAAAGGTTGACTTTGACCAAGGTTGACTAAATCTTGTATCGCATTTTCTGGGAGTTCTAGAAGGTTTTTTTCGCAAGGTTCGTACCGTTGGATTCGTATCGTCGCACTCTATGATTTGATACCCAGTTTGCCCCTTTTGGAAAAGTTGACTTTTGGTCAACTCGGCGATTTCCCGGGTTTGACTTTTCGACTTTTTGTGAATTTGTAGGTCTCGGCTGGGATAGTCGGCGGATAAGGGTTATAAGAATTTTGGAGAATCGTGTGTAGGGTTTTCGCGGAGATTTGTCGAAAATTCGGCCATCTTTGACCCAGGATTTTCAGATAGGTTCGTCATTTGGAGTTGACTTTTCACCAAGTCGTCCAAATATCACTTTCTCGGTCTTTTTACCTGAAAAATCACAAAAAAAAAATGTATTAAGAGCTTCACAATAATTTTTTATTAATTTTAAACATTTTTCGTACATTTTATGTGATTTAATGGTGAATTTTATATGATAAAAACCCTAAAAATATGTATACAAATACACATTATATAGATGCATTCAAGGTCAATGGCCACCGCTTAAAGGCAATTTACGAAAATCATGAAGTGCGGTGGTTTGATGAGCAGGAGTTGGTCGAAGTGCCAAACGGCGCAGAAGAAAAGGAAGAATGAACGAACACGCGTCGAGCTCGAGACGTTAAACGAGAGCGCTTGGCAAGAGGCAACTCGTCATGCCAGGTCGTATTTTTCTTTTTATTTATTATTTTTAATTTTTCTTTTCACAAAACTTCTTCATTTACACTTAAACTTGCAAAAGTTTAAGTGTGGTGAGGGTGATTTTGCACAAATCCTTTAATACTTCCAATTTACACAAATTTTTGAACTTTTCTCATGTACATATAAAAGTTTAAGTGTGGTGATATTAATTCTGGGCAAAACCAAGTTTTGTAACCTTTTTTGTGTCCAAAACAAGTAAAAATGATTAAAAAAAAAAGAAAAAACTCATAAAATTTAAAATTTTATTTTTATTTCATTTTCCTTATTTTTGTAAATAAGTTGTTCATTTTTGTAAATACACTATCTTGCTTGGACTTGTAAATAAATAAAAAAAAAATTTTAAAGAAAAGTGAAAAAAAAGGTTTTGGAAAAGAAGAGTTTTGAAATCAAGTCCTTCAAGCAACAAGTTTTTGAAAAGTATAGGGTTTTGGAAAATGATGAATAATTTTTGAAAATTTTTAAAGGATATTAAATTATTTGCCATAATATTTTCCATTCCACCTCATTTCATCTATACTATCCATATAAAGTCCATCAATTGTTTAAAAATTACATAACATGTTCATCTCCTCAATATTTTACGACAAAATATAATGTTTCCATCCTTTAGTGCCGTATTTAAATTTTTCGGAATTATCCCTATTTTTCAAACTGTGGCTTCGTGAAACGTCTGATTTTATTAGCCCTTTGAAACTTGTTGAAGACTTACCATCCATTTTTTTAGTACAAAAACGTATTATTTTTATATGATTTTTAAATAATCTGCTACACCTAGTCTTATGGTGACCCTCAAGGGTGTATGGCGCGAGAGATAGTTCTTAACGCTTGGTTACAGGCAATCCAACTTGCATGGTACCAAGTAGCTGGGTATCGGTGATGATGAATCACTGGTATTCACGCGGAAGGGCCCGCTGCATGGCCTAGAATCCGAGTATGCTAGAAGTGACCAGAGAGAGATGATCCGCCGCGGAGAGGCAAAGGCTGGGGTAGCAGATTATTAAATATAAATATATAAAAGTAAAAAAAATAAAAAATAAATAAAATAAATATAAAAAAAACAATAAAAAGAATAAATAATAATTATGTATAAACTTTTTAATAAAGAAATAAATAATTTTTAGTGTCATTAGACACAGATTTTGTGCTTGAAATTGTGTGTGTAAACTTTCAATTTGTTTAAAAAGGCGAAGTAAAATTTAGTTGAAGCTTTTGTGCGAAATTTTGGGGGTTAAAGTAGAAATATTTTCTTAGGGTATTAGTTTATGGAAAATGGATAATTGGGATAAAAGATTGATGAGTTGAAACAACCTTGAAATTTTAAAATTATTAATGGACATTCACCGACATTCGTGTATTATAATAATAATCGACTAATAATATGGCAATAATTTAATCTCTTTTCAAATGAATTTAAACTGATTCTAAAAACCCTAAATACTTGATTTAAATTTACGCTTGAGGGCAAACTTGATTTAAGTGTGGTGAGATTTGTAATGTATATTTTTATACACATTTGTAGGGTTTTTTTCATGTAAAATTCACCATTAAATCACATAAAATGTACGAAAAATGTTTAAAATTAATAAAAAATTGTTTGTGAAGCTCTTAATACATTTTTTTGTGATTTTTCAGGTAAAAGGGCCGAGAAAACGATATTTGGACGACTTGATGAAAAGTCAACTCCAAATGACAAACCTATTTGAAAATCCTGGGCCAAAGATAGCATAATTTTAAACAAATCTCTGCGAAAACCCTACACACGATTCTCCAAAATTCTTATAACCCTTATCCGCCGACTATCCAAGCCGAGACCTACAAAATTCACAAAAAGACGAAAAGTCAACCCCGAAAAATCGCCGAGTTGACCAAAAGTAAACTTTTCCAAAAGGGGTCAAACTAGGTATCAAATCGTAGAGCGCGACAATACGAATCCAACGGTACAAACCTTGCGAAAAAAGACCTTCTAGAACTCCCAGAAAATGCGATACAAGATTTGGTCAACCTTGGTCAAAGTCAACCTTTGACCTGGTCAATAATTTTTCAACCAATCAGAGAGCGACGTGCGGCAGATTCCGTTGGAAATAAGCGAATCAAGAGATGACACGTAGCATAATCTATTCGGAATTCAGCAAGTCAGGCGGCGACACGTGGCGGCCTAGTTGCGCCTGTTATGATTAGGCGACACGTGGCGAATGGTGATTGGGGGACACATTTAACAGACTGACAACAGTCAATACGAGAATCAAAATTCAGCCAATCACAGCGTAGCACGTGACTCCACGCGGTTTCTGCAACGTCAGAAAACGCTTATCTTCTCCCGTGCAAGCACGACCAGATGTCTCCGTTCGGTCAGCAGCGAATACAACGAGCACTACTGGACGGTCCAGTAAGTGGTAATGGAGAGCACGATTACGCGTTTTCTGACGCTGCAGTACAAATTCAGCTGCAACCAATGGTGGCGTGACACGTGGCGTCCCTCGTAAATGGATTCCCGGGCATTGGACGCGTGTCACAATCTGGTTCGCTGGATTAGATACTGGAATTTAGCTGCAGCCAATCAGAGGCAGCCACGTGGCCTGTCCGTTGAGTTGGATGAGAATGAAGGGAAATGATAAATGTACCTAGAAAATTGCACCCAAACAGAATTTGAATAGAAATAAAGGCAAAAGAGTGTTAAAGATTCCCCAAATTGCTACCCAACTCAGAATCCGGATAAAATTAAATTTTTAGTCCCACAAGCTTATTTCCAAATATTTTCTAGTTCATTTTTCTCTATAAAATATCCCCTTTTCTCTCTCTAAAGAAGCTAACAATTCCCACATTCATTCTTACATCAAATTCATACACTCATTTCTTCTTTCATCTCTTCCACCATTTTTTTTCTTTTCCACAATTAATGTCCATAAGCTTCAAATCTTCAATTCTTGAGAACTAAAGGAGAGAATAGAATTTTAGAGAAGAGAGAAGTACTTAATCTAGAAGGAGCAAGTGCTAAATCGACCAAGAAGGGGAGAGATCGAGAACGATTCGCTTCTTTAGGGTTTGATTTATTTCTTTATTTTGTATTTTATTTTTGATGCAAATATGATTTTTGTGGACATGAGTGAGTAATTTTTATAGGTAGGGAAAAGACTTTTTGTGTGGATTTTGTAGATGAAATCTTACGTGAAACTTGCATTTTATTATGGTATTTTAAGATTAAATCTTGAAATTTTTCATGAGATTAAAAGTTGAGTTATTTAGAAGAATGATTTGACGAGAAATACTTATGAGATTTATTGAGATTTGTTTGTGTAATATTGTCTTGGAAGAGTTCTTCTTTTATTCAAACAAGGTTTGAATCAAATAAAAGAACAACTTAAAAGTGGAAGTTTTTGAGTAGATCTGATATTTGATGTGTTTATTAATTGATTTTTGGAAGGAAATTAATTAAACCTTGCTAGCAAATATTATAATATTTTCTATCTTTTGTGATTAGTGATTCTCAAGTCACACAAATTGTCATCATTTCCCTACTATTTTTCTTTTAAACTTAAAAAAAAAATTGTTTTCATCTTTTTCTTGCAACTTTTCTTATTTTAAACAACATCAACAACCTTTCCAAAACACAACACTAAAATTAAAAGTGAATATCGAACGTTAAAACATTTAAGGCCTTGCTTCCTTGAGTTCGACACCCCAAAACTCAATACCACATATACACTAAATATTGAAATTAGGGAAAATATAAATTATTTTATTAACACGTGATTACACCATTGACACGTTTTCGCGTTGTTACACTAGTACAATCACACATAGGTATATTAGTTCAAATTCTAGATTTACACCATTTTTTGATAATTGTATTAGGGCTTTAGATGGAACACATGATCATGCTAGTGTGTAAGGCAATAAAGGTCCTTTCTTTGGAGGTAAGGGTTTTGCTACCCAAAACGTCTTAGCAGTTGTGGATTTTGATCTTCGGTTTACATTATGTACTTGCAGGTTGGGAGGGTTCAGCACACGACTCTCTCATTCTAAGAAATGCACTTGAAAGAGAGGACGGATTAAGTATTCCTCAAGGTAAATAAAAAGTGTTAAAAAATATTTTTTATACTTGGTTGCATTATATAGTTGGTTCTAATTTATTAACAATTTATAGGAAAATACTATTTAGTGGATGTTGGATACTCAACGCGTCCCGGTTCTATTTTACCTTTTCGAGGGGTAAGATATCATTTGAAGGAGTTTTCTAATCGTCCTCCCGCAATCAATAAAGAGCTTTTTAATCATAGACATTCATCTTTGAGGACTACCATCGAACAAGCATTTGGTGCCGACTATATTCTAGAGGGTGGTCTCGATTCATTTGTACCGACTATTGAGGAATGTCAAACAACTAACAATAGAAGGCCTAGAACTTCGGAGTCAAGAGATGAAACTCGAGAGTGGGTGACACTTAGGGATCATATAATAAATCAAATGTGGAAAATTGATGGACATTGATTTTTTTTATTGTTGTAAGTATTTCTTGTCGTTTTTTACTTTTTTTGTAGTTTGAAAACTTAATTCTAAATTAGTTGGACTTATGTTTTGGAGTTGAGTATGAATGATGTTTTTGATGATGTCTGGATGATTATTAAGTTAATGGTTAAATTAGATATAATATTTTATCTTTATTTATTTCTTAGATTTGTATATTGAACTACATGAAATATGATTTCTTTTTTGAAAGAGATTTTATTGAACAATAATAACAATAATATAGTACAAATGATATACAAATGTAATTTTAGGCAAAATAAAAAAATAAAATCTCATTTGGCATTGATTTGATAATTAAATAATTCTACGGAATTACATATCATAATTACATCAATAACATAAAAAATGTAACTACAGTAAATTGCGTTTCTTCCATCCAAACATTAAAATTGTAAGTGTAACTGCAAAAGATACAATTGCAGAAACTCCACTTTCTCTAGTAATATGTAATGTGACCATCCAAATGGCCCCTTATCGGAGATCTGTTACTTTGGTGTCTGGGATTTTAATTTAAAAAAAAAACGTTCCTTTCATAAGCAGAAAAGAAGCAAAGAAATGTTCTAGTCTTATTTAAATTTATGTGACAAGGTTTTCTCGGAAATGATCATATATATGCTTCCCCTCACGAACATATACAAAATGGTAGATAACTATCAGGAACCAATTATATAAACCATACAGACAAACCATATTTCAATCATACGAGAAATCAATTAATTCAAAAGATACTATCTATGCCGCTACTCATAAATACAAAAAGAATAAGGAGAGATCAAGTAAAAAAGTTATGTTTCTATTATAAGATTCAAAGAAAACAATTCACAAGAATCACACCAACTCTTATAGAAAAACCCCCCCAAAAAAGTAATCTCTACATGTTTATTGAAAGTTAAAATATGAACGCGTCTGTATAATTTAGTATAATTCTGCTAGTAATATAATATTTTAGTCAACAAAGAATACGACTTACTTATAGAAGATAATCACAACCTGGCTTTCGACTAATCTGATTCAGAATATGCACTCATCTTCGCTCTGGGTACAAGAAATTCTTCCTTGGCGATTGATTCAGAATAAGCATTAAAATACAGAAGGAACTGCTAGATTTCTTTATATACCAATTTGTAAATGCCAATTCTTGTTTCTGTTTTGTTTTCTCTCTTGCTCCCTAACAAAATTTACAAAAGAAAAGTTTAGTTAAGAAAATATTACTACAAAACAAAAAAGATAGCAAATTTGAATAAAAGAAAGTGTTGAAATCCACTTTTCTGTTTTTATGTTTAAATAATTGACTTGAAGGAGATGAAAAGAAATAACTTAAATACAAAACAACAGATGGGCCTCCAAGAATCATAGAGCTGAAAAGCTATACCAAGTGGGAAGGGTTTCATTTCTAATTTAACACATTAAATTGATAAATCAAATCCGTATACTTGCGCACAGTTGTTGATCAATTTAACAGTACATCCTACCTTAATCCATGCAATTTAACCAAAATTTACCAAATTTTTTGAAAATTACCTCCACTAACAACCTGTTCAAAACTGATTGAAATTGACTAAATTTAAAAATGGTAAAACATTTGGTTAGTGAAACCCTAGAAAAGAATCTGATTTTGAAAACTAAAAAAGATCCGGAATCAGAAAAGTAAATCAGAACTAAATGAATTAAAAAAGATCTTGAAATGAAATTCTAAGTTGAATAGAACCTTGCAACAAATAGCTTAGTCACAACACCTCACGTCAATAGCAGAAGAAACAAAGCGAAAAACTCGCAAGAATTTACAATATGCAATCAATCATATCGATGAATCAATTTTTGTTTGTAGAAACCGAGAGTGAGAGACAAAAGAAAACAGAACCTGTTCTAGACGTGGAGGCGTTGACTTAGAGTGGGAAGAGGAATGGTGTCTGTTGAGAGAAATTAGAGAGATGAGGCGGTGAGATCAAGGGGTTAATCACATTTTACCTAATGTTATCAGAATAGGCTCGCACGTCAAATCAAAAGAATCTCGGCTCACCGTTTTACCGATGAGTCAAACCGGATCAATGGTTGATTTTTCAGAATATAATTTATACATAAATAAAATAACTCTGTATGCATCATATACATTTCAAAACAAAAATTTCATATATCAATCACTTAACTTTATTAATACCAAAACAATATTTAGAGACAATTTAAGTAAATGATTCAAACACCACATAAGAAATACAATTGAATAGTGAACTACTAATAAGTAATAATAAATAAATTGAGGACAACATATAAATCAAATTTAAATCAATCAAAACTCCAATGATGAACTGTAAAATTATCTTCGTGTGTATCATGTCCATCTTTTTGCCCAAATGTTTGTCCATATTGAATACCATCATTTATTTGGGTTGCGTCACTTGTAGCTGTTGCACATTGTTCCTCAACTTTATCTCCAAAATTTATATTATCCAAATTAATGATTTCATCTACAATCACATTAAAAAATTATAAATATAATAAGTTAGTAGTTAAAAGATATACCAATATAAAAATAAAAGAATGTAAGTTACCATCATTGTCCGCATTGTTTTCTATTTGGAGTCTAGCCATCTGATTTCGAAAAGTTTCCAATTCATCGGTCGTTAATAATGGTGGATCATCCTCCAAAATCCATTTGCCGTTATCAATAAAATCATCAAAATTTATTGGGTCATAATTTCGGCCTCAGCAAAGTTTTTTTGGTCTGATGACGGACATATGGAGGCACCTTTTTGCACGGTGTAACTTCTCCTCTTACGCCGGCTAGGTGGTTCTTGACTCGATTGATACCATCTCCTTTGAATATGGTTATGCACAATACATGCAATGAATTTTTATCACCTTTTTCACATCATTTTCTTCTTTGCTGTAATGCCCCCAAGCTGGATCATTCTTGCCTCTTGTTGCGGATCTTGGGGAAGATGGCTGCATTGATCCATTTTCGTTAGTATTGGTTGCCATTACTTCTCAATTAAGTGTTTCTACTAGAAACCAAAAGTCAAACAAAATGAATGTGAGTTAATAAAATATATATGTATATAATCTGAACTTTTGTGATGTAAAACAATATAATAAATTGAGATATAAAAAAAATTATCTGAATTAAACTTTTGTGCTTTTTCTTTGACAAAAATTTAAGAAACTATGATGAATTGAGAGCCTGAGATGTAAAATTGATAATGAACATGTATTAGTATTATGTTTGTGATAGTGTAAATATAATATTTTTGATTTGTAAATTACTTGTACAGACATGGGGAAATAATTTTTATACAAATTTAGCTAACTTTTCAAGTTGATTTGTAAATTATTTATACAGACGTGTTTATGGAAATTTGGTAGCTTCACTATAAATAATTTATACAGCTTAGTTCTCAAAAAAAAAAATTGTATAGCTTTGGTGGAAGATATTTATTTGTACAGCTTATGAACTAGTGATTTAGTTTGCTAGTGTACATGTATAATATCTTCCATCAAAGTTCCATGCTTTTTTTTGGTTTATTCATGTTCATATTCATGCACTTTTTTTTGTTTAGCTTCAATTTAGGGGAAAATGTACAGAGCACCATCAGTTTACGAAATCATGACAACTTCTAAGAAATATTCAATGAAATTTAACGAAATTCGAAGCATAAAAGAACATATTTACTTACAAAAAAACTTCTTCTTTCTCATATCTAAAGCTCCAAAATTGGTCCAATGTTTCAAATTCACAAATGCTCTTAAATAACTTTGCAATTGAGTAGCATGGAAAATTCCTAGATTGAATATTAAAGACATTATATTTTCAAGGGAAATTTTTCAAAAACCCCCTAACTTTTCTGAATATTATCAAAAACCCCCATCTTTTTATATTCCTTCAAAAACCCCCTATTTTTTTAGCTTTCTTCAAAAACCCCCTAACTTTTTTGAAAATTATCAATAACCCCCTCTCATTTAGTTATATTTTTAAAAATGGCAATTTTACCCCTCTCATTTTAGTATAGTTTTATTTTTATTTTTTAAGTGATATTATTATTTTCAATATTCCAACTTATATTGAAAAAATTATATATTTTACAAAAATGTAAAAAAAAATAAAAAAATTAATTGGAATATTTTTTTAAATATAATTTGGAGTAAAATGGCAATACACCCATAATCCTACAAAAAATATAGGAAATTTGCAAAAAAAATCCTGTATTATGTCTAAAATACAAAAATATTTTTAAATATAATTGGAAAAAAAAATTATGAAAAATATTTTTTTTGAAAAAAAATTATTTCACAAAAACATTCGTGTTTCGGAAAAATATTTATTTAACAATTTGTTTATTGAAAATTATTTTTTTATAAAAATATTATTTTCTTAAAAAATATTTAAAAAAAATATTTTTTAAAAAATTAAAGATTTTACTTTTTTAAATAATATTTTTAAATGTATATTTTAAGAAAAGAATATTTTTTATAAAAAAATAAAAAATATTTTTAATAAAAAAATTGGTAAAATATTTTCCTAAAACATTTTTTTTTCAAAAAAATATTTTTCGAACAATTTTTTTTTCAAAAAAAATACTTTTCATAATGTTTTTTTTCCAATTATATTTAAAAATATTTTTGTATTTTAGACATAATACAGGGTTTTTTTTTGTAAATTTCCTATTTTTTGTAGGATTATGGTTGTGTTGCCATTTTACTCCAAACTAAATTTAAAATATATTCCAATTAAATTTTTTTATTTTTTTTGTACATTTTTGTAAAATATATAATTTTTTCAATATAAGTTGGAATATTGAAAATAACAATATCACTTAAAAAATAATAATAAAACTATACTAAAATGAGGGGTAAAATTTCCATTTTAAAAAATATAACTAAATGAGAGGGGGTTATTGATAATTTTCAAAAAAAGTTAGGGGTTTTTAGAAGAAGGCTAAAAAGATAGGGGGTTTTTGAAGGAATCTAATAAGATAAGGGATTTTTGATAATATTCAGAAAAGTTAGGGGGTTTTTGAAAAAATTTCCTATTTTCAATGGAATCAATTTTTTTGATTTTTTCCATTAAACAGCCCAAAGAGAAGGGAAAAAATCACGTGAGAAGAAAGAAAGAATGAGAGGAAAAGACCGGAATGAAAAAAACCAAAAAAATTATATCAGCAAAAAATCGGGTTAAAGAGCCGGTTTAATTTGCGGTTTTTTCATAAAACCGGCCGGTTCAACTAAAAAAACCCGGTTTTCTTGCATATCCGATCCAATGTGTGGACCGAACCGGAAATCTCACTGGGTCCCTTTTTTCCGGTTCAACTATTGAACCGGGCCGGTTTTGATAACATTGATTTTACCTATTAATTAATTAATAATGGACGGCTGATATGATAGTAATTAAGCTAATCCAAAGATCATTAAGAGTTAATGACGTAACTAAATCAGGAGTAAGGAAATCAGTTGAAAATTAAATAATTATGGTTAATTATGCACTGCAACACAATGTAAATTAATCAATTTATATTGTATACTCAAATCAAGATATGAAAGCTATATTGGTATCAAAGAAGAGAATAAAATCAAAATGTAAGAGAAAATGTTCTAACACTGATATCCGACAAAAAGAGAGATTTTTTTCATTCCACTCAAACTTTGTGACACAAAAAGATTATTCTCCTCCTGGATGAAAGAAAATCATCTCTAGGAGCTAGCTAGCCACTCAAAACCAAGCAAGCATCTAAACCTCACTCAAACCCCAAACATACCCTAATTCCCTAACATACTTTAGTAGTTTAATCCTCTAAATTTTCCTATCTAATTTCCCCCACCTTGTCTCATCCTCATCTCCTTCTCCCTATTCGCCTTCGCGAAATGATGTGCCCTAGTAAGACTCTTCCCCAAATAATGCAACCGTCTGCACTGCGTCACGATCACATCCGTAGTCGACGGAGTTTGGCCCAAAATAACTTCATATCCATCGCTATAATTCTCCATTCCCGGAGCGAACAATTGCCAGAACAACCCACCGGCAGCGGCTCCACCTGTGCTGGCAGACTGATATATCTTGGAGAAGACGGTGCCGAATAGCAAGTCTCGTTGGTTGTTGTTGTAGCCCGGGTCTTTGAGAGATTTGCCAAACTCGGTTATGAGGAGTGGTTTGTGGAGGGCATTTTGGGAGTCTTGAATGTGCGTGTCAAGCCAATTGTTCAAGAAGCCGAGTTGTGCCCCGTCGTTCGAGTTGGATATCCTAGTGTTGGAATAAATTGGAATTTAGAAATTCAGTAAAGTTAATAAATTACAAGTTAGAATAAAGAAGATGAGTTAGTCGTGGAAAATGCTTGTCAATATTGTTGGGCCCAACATTTTCTTGTTATTATCTTCGTATTTTCATTTTTAGAATTTGCTTTATTTGTGTTTCTGTCTAAATGAATATACTAGATAACATTTTTGGAATTAGAATTGGGTCATTATTTTGTGAAAGGCATATAAATTTTGAATTTTAATGTAAAAATGTTCAAATTTCAATGTGAAAATGGACATTTGCAAGATCTTTGAAAACAGGAAAAAAATAATTTTATTAACAGATAAAACACTCTCATTGTAGACCTAAAGCCTCGACACTAGTCGGTAGAACCAAGTAAAAAATAAAATTGTAAATGATTAAAATAAAATTTAATCAGTAATTAAGGGAAATTCATATTTGAAGTACCATTGGTCAGGATAAGAGTGAATGGTGGCGAAATCAATGGCCGGAATAAGGTTGTTTGAAATGAAGTCGGTTCCGGCTTGAAAACTGGGATTGATCTGATTGTGAGCTGAAGTTGGTCCATAGAAGCCCTCAAGGCCAACCTCAAGCATGTGGTTTCCATCTATCGATTTCACATGGGACGCCATTTCGGTGATCCATTGCTATGGAACAAATAGAAAATATTGAGTGAGAATCTAATGAAGGATTGATGATCACAGGTAAAAATGTGCAGTCTAAGATTGCCGATGTAAAAAAATATAAATTCTAATTTTTCTTGGTTGTATGTGCAAAATTTTATTCTTCCAGTTTCAGAAAAGGGGAAATTGTCTGAACTGGAATATGTACAAAGGACATTTTTCTATTTGGAAGGGTAGAAGTGCAATTTCATGGTTTTACAGGGATGCATATATGCAACTTTGAAAAAGTATAGAGCAAGAAACCAAATTGGGAATTTCAGAGTTTTGAAGGGGTAAAATTTACCTGAAGAGTGGCTCCAGAAGGGTCAGATTGGCATCTTGGCTCGTTGATAAGTTCCCAAGAAAATATAGTTGGGTCATCTTTGTAGGCAACTCCATTTATTGTGTTCACTCTTGTCAAAACCGCCTTCAGTTAAAAAGAAATAAATGAAACCAAAAAGTCAATAATTTACCAATTAAATTAAATAAATTAATAATATCATATATGTGAAGAAAAAAGAGTATAATAAGTTTATAAGAGAAAGTGGAATGGTATATGGAGATACTTCCCAAGTTGGGATGTCTCAGATGATTAGAATATATGTTTAGATTATTATTTTTTGTTATTAGTTTTCATCACAAAATATGAAATTGTATTGATAGGGATATATTTGAGTTCAAAAATAAGTATTATTATATGAAAAATTGAAGTTAACCACTGAAAGAGTAAGAAAAAAACAATTTATTTTAATATTCAGTAAAGTGGGGGGTTTATTGAAAATTTTCCCACTGTAAACAATAATGAGAGAGAGAATATAATAAAATGCTCCATTACTAAATAGGGGAATCCCACTCGGATACTACTAGCACAATCTTTTTGTGGACTCTCATTTATTGAGGCCCACTCCTAATTCCCTGTACTGGTCCACAGTTCTCAGCTAATCATGCTGATTACCCTAAATTTACTCAAATAATATTCTATATTATTAAAATTAGTTTCATTATCAAGAGTATAAAGATATTATTAATTTATTAATAATAGCTTTGTATGGTCAGTAAGGACTTAAATTAGATGGACTAAACTCAGTAACATTAGCTTAAGATTAATGAAAATTCTGTTTGATGATTTTTTTTTCTTAAAAAAGAAATGTTTTTTACAGTTCTTGAAATGTAAGCCCTTTTCTGACATTTTATTAGTGATTTCTAGTTCAACAACTTGAACTTCTAGCTAATATTTCAAGCAATTATTGCCCCCCTATTATTAGGCAAGCCCCCAAAAAATATAATCTATCAAAAATAAAATAATAACTCTTAGAAAAATATTTTAGCCATACAAATCAAACATATCAGAAAATAATTGGAGACTGAGATGTGAACTTTTTAACAAACCTACCTTTGATATGTTCTTGTAATAGCATGTTTATTGTTAGAAAAATACTTGAGCGTTAACCTATCAAACATCACCAAAAAAAAAAAAAAAGGGCATGGACTCAAAATTACCTTGACATGGTTCTTGTAATATTGTTTAACAAGAGGGTTTGTATAGAAATCATCCTCTGAGCCAATGGCCTGGCCTTGGCTCCTGGCCCAATCAACATACTGCTTTCTGCCACCAAAGCTCTCATAATTATTGACCAAACTCAAAATCAGCTTGACTCCATACTTCCCTGCCTCTGACACCACATAATCCAATCCCTATTTCAAAACCCAAAATAAAAGTAAAATAAAAATTGTCAGGAAAATTGTTTAATTAATATTTTTAAATTGAGATGTCTAATGTAAAGGATCTTTGTGATTTTCCAGTTGTTTTTCTCATTCTTCTCCCTTTTAATTAAAAATATATATCGAGTTCTCAAAATGCAACTCTTTCAAAAAAGAATAAAAATAAAAAAAAACAAAAACTCAAAAAAGATGCAGAAAGAATTTACTGAACTAAGATTTTTAAATTAAGGTGTTCATATTAAAGGATATGCCTTTTTTTTTCTTGTTTCTTATTTTCCTTTGACTAAAATGAAGTTTTTTCAAAGTCAAAACACAAGGAAAAGAAAAATTCAAACAAAAATTCAAAAAAAGGAGGGATAAAATGTCAAACCTTGAAAGTTTGTTCATTGTAAGATCCAGGGGAGGATTGCAAGACGGCCGAGCCGCCGGCATTGCCGTCGCTAAAAGCCCAAGTTCTAGCGACGGAAAGGGAATGGCTTGACGCCGATTGTAGAACCGTCGAAACCTTCTCTCTTTGAGTCGGATCCGAAGCGAGAGTCATTAGCCAATATGCATTGAACCCATTAGCGTAAAACGGGTTACCATTTTGCACAAATTGTACTCCTTTTGTTTGCACAAAACCTCCTCCCTCTACAAATTGGTTCACCAAATTCAAAAGTAGTACCATGAGAACATATATTTTCTTCTCCATTTGTTTGATATTGTTTTTCTTTTTCTTTTTTGTGGGTTTAAGATGAGGATCTGGGGGAGGGATGGAGAAAATGAAGAATGTAGGGGTGTGTATAAATAGAGTTTGAGTGAGTGTGAAGATGAAAGGTGGAATTTACTATTGAGAAGTTTATTTACAAATTTAACTTATTCTTAGTTGGGTAAATTCTAGAGGCAAGTGGTAAGAAAGTAAAAAAAAAATGAAAAGATCAGTTTTGCAGAAAGACCCTGTGGCCTTGTGGTATTAATGATACATTGTATAGTGTATAAATTTGTATGATTTATAATAGGCAATCTAATTATGGTATTAATTTTAAGCTACCACGTTTTATGTGTGAATGGGAGCGGTTCTTGTTCAAATAGCTCTGGACTAGAATCTTATTCAAACTGCATATTAGCCACTGGATCATAAATCATAGGGTTATTATGGCTTTTTCAAAATTGCTGGACTTCTTCCAAATTTTAGGCATAACAATTAATTAGTTCTGATAAATCTTCACTAGTTGTTACAATTATTATAATGTTATGGCTTTGACTGTATTCTTATCCAAAGTCCTTTAGAGAAGGATCTTTTTTCTGAATGTAATTCAACAAAATGGTCAACACAAATTAAGAAATTGTGAGTATGTGATATTGGAAAGAGATATCAAATGTCAAGTCAAAAGCTTCAAATCATTTATAAGTTCTTTTCAAAATATTCATCTAAAAATATATTTTTTAATACATGCGTTGCTTAAATCAAATGTCGTCTTCGGGTAACAAATGTCAAGTCAACAACATTTTTTTTTGTTAGTCATGACTTGGGTTCATGCGCTAAATAAGGAACTGATGAGAGGATCATTACAATTTAGAAATTTTGAGGGGTCTAATAAGCTTTTTCTAGCATTGCATGTGGCCCTATGGCCCAAATGTCTATGAAAAGAAGAACAAAGCTTTTGACTAATAAGAAAAAAAGTGGATCCTTTTGTGCCGCTAATGGCGCTTTTTGTTCTTTCTTATTTTTGTTAGTTCACGATTTTTATTATTTTAAATTCTGACTTTTCTCATTAAAATACTTTTTTTGCATTGTCTTTTAAATACTTCAAGCAACGAATCTTCGGAGTTGCGTTAGAATAATTTATTTTGTGGTCTATGGATTTGAAATTTTATTCTTTCGTGGAAAAACTCGCTTTTGCTCTCTTGTTTAACTTGCTTATGAACTTTAATTTTGTGCATGGTGTATCCCAAATCAACACTTTAATCAGTGGTTTAGATATGAAAATATGAGATGATGATCTGACGGTTGTAATGGTTGAGGTGATTTGATCTCTCTAGAATATTCAAAAGAAGTGGAAAAATAAAGGATGGAGTTAATTATGATATTTAAGGCTCATACATTTATTATTTGTGGTTTGTAGGGTCTAGAGATCAGTTTTAAGTAAAAAGTCAGTAAAGAGAATTGATAAAGAACAAAGATACATTTATTGACGGATTGAGATTTTTTGGTTGTGTCGGTCAAGTGAGAAGTACGGATAAAGGAAAATCAAGTACTTGACATTACAACGCCGGTTTAACCGACACCACAGAATGGGTCATCTTTCCCTAATTTTGGTATATTTGTATTGCCCTGAAAATTTATTGCGTTGTGAATATTTGAACAAAATGAACGAAAACTTGGTTGATTGTTGAAAGTCTTAGACAAAGGATAATAAAAGTAACATATTTCTCTGATAAGAATTGGGAAACTCTTCAAAAACTCCCTAACTTTTCTGCTATTTATCAAAAATCCCCTAACTTTTCAATGTTCTTCAAAAACTTCCTATAAAGTGAATTCAAATTTTTTTTAGCCTCTTATGGTGTTAAATTCAACTTTTCCATCCAATTTTGATTTGTAAAAAACTAAAATGCCCCTCATATATTTATTTTCATGTCATATTTTATTGAATTAAATAAATTAAATTAAATTAATGAATATAATATAGACAAAATCACAATAATTAATAGTGACGAAAATAATATTTTACGTAATATAAAATTATAATTTAAATATAAGATAATAAAAAAATTGTAATATAACACCATAAAATAAAAACTAACATATCATAAAATATCATAAAATAATATCATAAAATTAAAATCATAAAATTAAAATCATAAAATATTATATTCAAAAATAATATATTTATTTATTATCTTATTGAATATAATAAAATATGAAAATAAATATATGAGGGGTATTTTAGTCTTTTATAAATCAAAATTGGATGAAAAAGTTGAGGTTAACACCATAAGGGCCAAAAAAAAAAAATTGAATTCACTTTATAGGAAATTTTTAAAGAACATTGAAAAGTTAGGAAGTTTTTGATAAATAGTAGAAATGTTAGGGGGTTTTTGAAGAATTTCCCATGAGAATTTGATTGGTTAGCAGAAATCATACGTATAGTAGATGGGATATGATATGATGTTGCGACTTTTTTGTTGTTTTGATAAGGATGTTGTAAGTGTGCGCTACAATCTCAGCTTGTTACGCAAATTGAAGAATTCTCTTTTTTTACTCACTCATAATCATCATACTAAGATGATTATTATATAAGAGATTAAATTAATTATTATAACTTAAGAACTATGTTCCGAATCTTAATTATGAGATTCATATGTTCTGAATATGATCTCACGTGTCGGTGTGGGTTACAAATACAAACCACATTGGGAAAAAGGAAAGCCGCGTCCCTTTACTCTAGTGTGGGCCAAATCACTACAAAGTTATTTGGATGAATGATTATTGGGCTAAGAGGGCCCACAAATCACTTCATGTATCTATTTGCAGACCCGAATTAAACTTTTTTTATTTTTTTTTATTTAGATTTGTCGGCCAATATTGTACTGGACAGACACTGTAAATACTATTGGATATAGAATAAGATATATGAATTTACATGTTAGATCATTAAACTGAAAATTTAACTCACATTTCCATTAAAATTGGAACAATATAGAGAAGATTACCATGCTCCTTGTGTTGACACGCACAAATCAAAAAACATTCCAAAATTTTTTATTAAATCTTGATAGTTCAAGCGGTTAGTTACCTTTGAATTTTGAGGAGATATCTCAAATTCAAATATCAGCAAACGCATTTAGCATTATCTAATCCGCACAATTATTTTTCGTCAAAACATGCTAGCTCAAGCGGTAAGATCCCATGAACTTTGAGAAAAATTCTAAGTTCAAATCATGCGCAAAAATATTTTTCAAAAACTTGTTATCTCAAACGATAAGACACCTCTTGGAAAGTAGGCAAGGAAACAAGTCAAGTTCGGGCGAGCTGTACCCAGCTCGAACGTGACTTGAAATAGAACTCGAGCTAGATCGGCTCGAATTATAACTCGGTTTTGAGCCAGAAAGTATGGTTTGAACTCAACTCAATTTTGACTTCACTCAACTCGATATCCCACTCGAAATAAGAATTCGTTATCAAATTCATTCGACTCAATTTGACTCGACTCGAAAATCCACTCAAAACTTGACATGAAACTCATATGACTTGGCTCGAAATCGCAATATGAGTGTGATAGTGATTTGATCAGTTCGAATTTATTAAACGGGCCAAAATATGGTCGAAATCAAAATAGCTTTCAGTTTATTTTGATTGAGTTGAGCTCAGCTCGAACTTGACTCAATTTCGATTTGGCTCGACTTGACTCCGAAATTAATTTGAACTACAATCGAGTGAGTTATTATCGAGTTTTTTCTCGATTCGAACACGAGTAAGTTGCCAACCACTAGCTAAACTTGTAGCCTTATTGGAGAGATTCCAACTTTAAATCCCGTTAAACAAAATATTATATAGTATATATTTAGCTAAATCTGTTAACTCACAAATTATAAGTTGGATCTAAAAGAAACGTGAGATTATTCTGTGCCCATCTTTTGAGATTATGTTTGAAGAGTAACAACAAAACTTTCAACCGGAAGTCAAATTCTTATTTTTTTGTTAACGTAGTTTTGTTAATTCTGTTGATTTTTATTAGAAAATAAATTATATATATTGTTATTGAATCCGTTATAAACAGTTGTCCTACAATACCGTCGTGTTCTATCAAATCTCTTATATTATATCTAGGAGAATTAACAAAGAATTTGCATGTCTATAATCATGTTTCTAGGAAATGTGGATTTTTGGGGGAAAATACTATATAAATTGCCAGTTTTCAAATTTTATAGCAAAAACAATATATACATCGAAATAGTACATAATGACGGGAGCATATTATTTATTGAATATATATTACGATTATATTACTTAATACTATATTTCTCTCAAGTTTGTAAATCTAAAATTGTTTCCGAGCTGTAAATTTATTATTCTATCATCTGTTCATCTGTTGTATAGCATGGATCATTAAATTATAATGAATCTTTTTTAATTAAGTTATGCTATCAATATTTTGTGGGAACCAAACAGGCTAGAGGAATGAACATGATCAACCGACACATAAGTTGTTATAATAATTGAGGAAAAATCTAGAGAATTCGAATTACGTGCAAGGATAATGTACAAAGATCAATTAATAAGTTTGGGCTCTATCTCCATCAAGCATGTTACGTGTTAGGTCCCCATGCAAAAGCATGTCAGACTCGAGTTAAACCAGTTACGAGACACATGCACATGACATGTATATTATTATCCTTATTTGTAGCTATCAACCCAATGAATCCAATTTCCTAAGACGGCATCACTACATAGTAGTTTGGTTGTGTTATTTTTTATGTTCTTTTAACATGGTTCAAATAGCTCAAACATTAGTATTGTTATTTAAAAATTAAAATCATGATAATTGATAACTCTTCCAGTATAATCCTGGGACAAGGTTGAAACAATAATTTTGATATAAGCATGTAATTTATCTTTCTCCTTTTGCAAGTTTAGCAAACCTTGGAAAAAAATATAGTAAAAATCGATTTGAATAAATCATTTAATTCCGTTGAATAAAAATTAAAGAGTAATAGAATGAAATTAAGAATTTTTCTCACTTCATGAGTTCAAATGAAAAATTTAATTATTTCTTCATTATTTTCATACTTCTTTCCCACCGAATCTCACTGAATTAAATAAAACTACCTTTTTTTTACTCTATTGTTATTTAAGATTTTACTTTGTCGTTGGAAAAGACAAGGGAGAGAGTAAAAAAAAGAAATCAAGTTTGGTTCCCTTATCTTATAGGGCCGCCTGACCGTTGGCAGTTTATTTCAGTTTCTTTTTCTAATGAATTTTTATTTCCGTTTTCAAGTTGCAACATAAAACGGTGCTCACTTTTTGTCACAGATATCCTACGTAGCACCAAAGGTTTACACAAAATATTATTTTCACACTACAAATATACGAATATAACTACCTATACATATACATATATATATACTTGTTTTTAAAAAACTATTTGTTATGTTACATGAAATTAGATTTTCAATAATAATCTAATTAAAAATAACCTTTTTAAAATATAATTGTCAAACTAGCGTAAAAACTATCAAAGACCGTCACTTTTACATAATAATTAAGTAGTTGAAACTTTTGATCTGAAAAATAAAATAAAAAAATAGAGACATTTTTGAAAACCTCCAATTTTGAAAAAAATAAAGAGATAAGTTGAGACATTTGAAATTGAGTTATTATAGATATCATGAGATTCTCACAAGAGTGTATTGATAGATCACGCTGACACCAGATTTGGTATGCTGGTTATCTGGGCTAAGTTTTTGTTTGGAGCTGAATTATCATAATACATATATAGGTTGAATTACCACAAGATATATTAAATTGTGGTTAGTTATTCTGACAATTTTGTTAGCCCATTAAATACGTAGAGAGAGAGAGAGAGAGAGAGAGAGAGAGAGAGAGAGAGAGAGAGAGAGAGTGGTTGGGAAAATCACGTAGCTGGAAGCTCCTTCGTCAAAAGTTCTTTGTGGTAACTCGCCGTGGAAGTAAAGGCCGTCGTCTGATCCCGCGAGGTTAGAAGTGGGTATATAGGGAGAAGAAATTAATATTTGAATCGAGTGATTAGATGAGGTTATGTTTAGATTATGATTTTACTTGATTCTGTCCTGCAGTACATATGGAAAATGATCGTATTGGCGGTAATATCATCTGGTTATGGAAAAGCAGATTTGAGATTAATTTTGAGTAAAATTAACATCAGTAGCATTATTGTAATGTTTGTAACACACTAGTATATTAAATTGGTGGCACACTATAATTTTCCTTTGAAAATACTCCACTTTTTTATTTTTCTAGGAATAATCATGTAAAAATGGTGGATTTTTTGTGAATCTTTAGGCTAGTTTGTGAATTATTTTTTAAAACATTTTATTTTGGGCATTTAGAAAAAAATTTAGATTATTTTGTTAGTCTTTCCTTAATTTTACTGCTAGTTATATAACACAATTTTAAACCAACAAAACCGTTTGGAAAAGGTAACATATTAATACTTTATTATAATTTTTGTTTTTAAAATATTATAAAAACAAAATATAAACATTAATACACAAAAAATACAAAAAAAAATGTTATAGTTAAACTACAATGTCATCACAAAACAATGTAATAAGTTGAAAATTTTTGTTCGGAAATTGTTTAACTGAACATATTCTTAATTGTTAGTTGCCCCTACAATTGGTGAACATATTCTTAATTGTTAGTTGCCCCTTTAATTGGGAGTATTCACCGTATAAACTATAAACATACAATATTTTTTATAGTCTTCAACGCCTTCTTGAGTAAATTAAACTTGAGAAAATGAATTGATTTAAAATGGCCAGCCAGCCTCAGCCTAAATTGGAGATCCATAACAGAGTGCCTCTTCAGCCTACTTTCTCAGATTCTTTACTCTCCTCTGATTTTGGGTTTCTGAACCAATATACAATCCAATTATCCAACTAGCAAAAAAACACTGCATGGCCAACCCATCCGAGACAACTCTGGTCAAACGTGGCGTCGGACGGTGGGTGGTTTTTTTCACGAGAGCTATTGGCGAGCATGTGATCAACCATCAAGTAGGTGTGCTGCCGATTGATTGCTTTTTCTTTTAGTCCTCTCCGGTTTAAATAAACACAAATACCAAATTATCAAAAGTATATCATAGTATTTTTAGCATTGAAATTGATATTTTTTTTTATCCAAAATTACATGGAGTTATTTATTTAAAAAAGACTTGATTTCCCATATCTCTTGTTCTATAAATGAATATGAGATTACTGTAATAATGTGAGTTATAAGTAGTGGCAATCTCAAAGACTCGAACCAATATATTGATACAAAAATGAAATATGTAGATAAATTTGATAAAGAATATCATAAAAGAGTATGGGAACACAAATTATGACTAACATAAAAAAATATCTTTTTTTCCTCAAAATAAAAAATATAAATATTTCAACCCTTACAGTAATCAAGTGAATCTCGGTCATTTGTGTGTTTTTTTTTTTTGAAATAATAACAAATTCTACAGACAATATTATCTTTCAAAATAAAGTATCTTATTACTAGATATATTTCATTCCCCAGTCGAAAAAGTGAAGATTTGGGATTAATCATGATTAGTCGATAAATCAAACGATTCTTTAATGGAAATTATTATATCGTAGTTATAAAATTCTAAAACAACACCATAATTTCTCAACAAAAAAAAACAATATAAAATCATCCACCAAATAGCACATTAAAATAACACTATCATTTCTAAAATAACACATGACATGTCAAAACAAAGTCCAAAAAACACATAATGCAATAACCAAAATAAACATAACCATAATCGCTATTGGTAGAGCATCTGGACAGAACCGAAAACTAAAAATATGATAAAGCTGTATTCTATTTCAAGATTACAAACAAAAAATCGACTTAAATCTTAAAAACCTCGGTCTAAAATCAGCACAAGATCTTTTAGAAAGATTTGACCAAATCCAGTCATTTTTTAGGGATTTGATACTAATTGGGGACAATGTTGGCCAAATTTTGTCATTTTTTAATGACTTGATACTAATCGGGGATAATGTTTTAAATGTCAGATTATGTCGTTAACTAATCGGATGTTGAACCCTCACCTTCACGATTAGATCATGTCGATCGTAAAAATCGGTTAATCTACTTTGTTTACTTGCGCTAACGTTTGACCGACTTGATCTAATTTGTTTTTATTTTTGCTCGGCTCATTTTATTTTCACGGTCCAATATTAATTTTCCTTTACTAATTTTTATTTATTTTTGAATCCTAGCCAGATTGAAACTCAACAAGAGTCAAGAACTACACCTGAGTCCATGACTCTAGTGTTTGCTCCAGCGCCCCTTTCTTCACACGACATCTCCGGTGAAATTATGTTGCTTTCTCTCTTCTCGTTCTCTAATTTATCAAGCCTTGTATCAAGCAAATATGAAATAGATTAGTGTAATTACTTTAATAGAGCGGTAGAGCCACACAATGTAGTTTTTTCCATTTCTCTCCTCTTCTCTATAGTCTCTTGTTGTTGCTTGTATTTTTGTATAACCGCATAAATTTTTCCTATATTTATTATATGTATTTGAACTTTGAATTATGGTATTTTATTTATGTTCTGATTGAAATTATTTAAATTATGATTATTAATATATTTATGTTTGTAGAGTAGAGAGATAAGATTTAAACAAAACTTCTTTATTAATCATTCAATAATATTAAAATATACATCTACTGCTCAATTATTAAACCTCCAAGATTAAAACTCTATTACTTCTTTATTATCTAATCTCCAACTAACTATTACACTCTTCACTCTATATTGTAAGAGCAATTTGCAACCCTCCATTATTAGTGTGCCTGATACTTGTATGTAACGGTACACCTTCACTTAATTTGGCTCGAAGAGTACATAGTTCTCTTATGCTGTCAGTTGCGATACTCACAACCGATTTTTCTTTATGCCAGGAACATGATAGACTACTTCCAGCTGAAATTCATTCGGACCAAAGTGGGACATATCACCGTCATGCCGACGTAAATGATTGTTAGCTTGGAGTTATTAGCCGTCACAATCACCTCATTTCCCTCATACTCCTCTAAGCCTTCCATTTCTTAATATCGCCGGTCATGTGGTTTGAGCAAGCATAATTAATTATCCAGTCACTCCCATAATCGATTCTCCCGAGTTTAATTACTATCTTCAGCGCAATCTCTTCCTTCTCATTTTTCTCCTCCACTACGCTTGCCGCATTTGCGAATGCGGCATCGAGATCCCACTCTTCTACAGAGTCACAACCTTTCTGACTCTTAGGTTTGTTACATTCCCCTGGCCCTTCTTCTTAGATCAACAGTCTCGTATATAGTGTCCCCTCTAACCATAGTTATAACACTCAATGTTTTGAGCTATGCCGTCCATATGGCTACAAGCTCCCTCTGAAGCATTAGTCTCCTCCTTCGGCCTCATGTTTCAATCTTGACCTCTCTTCTGGTTGACCCTTCCTTCAATAGTGTTGGTGGGTCGGCTAACCATGGACTGCTGCCATAAACACGTTATACTCAAGTTTTAAGCTATTGAATAATATTTTCTTCATTCGTTTATCACTTATCTTCTCTTCAGGGGCTATTTGTGAAATCTCACTGTAGATGTGCTTCACCTTCGTGAAATACGCGTTGATCGTCATGCTTCTTTGTGAAATCACCATGAGCATTTTCTCGAGTAGTTGGAGGTGGGCATTATTTTCATGGAGAACAGAGTCACGAGGGTTCCCAAGCAATTTTCGGGGTGGCAGCTTCTCGATTGTACTCAAGTAGCTCCTCTTCAACCGAGATCCTAAGTACGTACATCATATTTTCAACCTTGATATACCATTTCCACAAAGCATCATTTTTTGCGGACGGAGCCTTCTTCTCCTGGTTCAGTTTTGGACCACCGACAGTTCTGGATACTGTCGCATTTTCATTAGTGACCTCTGGCGGAGTCCTCTAATCATATCCTCCTATCACCTCCCATAAGTCTTGTTCTTGTAGGTAGGACTCTATGCATGCCTTCTAGTAGATGTAGTTATTATTGTTCAACTTCTTCAACCCAACAGTCGAACCTCCAAATCCATGAGTTCGACTTGGTATCTTGGCGTCAACAAAACTTTCTCTCTTCCGGCAACTCCTCCAACAAAATGCGAGTACATGCCAACTCGGACTACTAGACTACTAGCAAACTCACAACACTATACTCTAACTCTCGTTGTCGATTCGACAACATTGACCCATCAATCTCGCTCTGATATCGGTTTGCAGAGTAGAGAGACAATATTTGAACAATTCGGAATATGATAACTAATACATACAAAATTCTTAATTTTCATATTTTCACGAAACCATAAAAATTTAAGCCTAATACGCACAAAATTCTCACTTGTTTCAGTTTTATTCGAAACCCAAAAAAAAATGAAGGATAATATATGCAAAACAATAATTTTTTGGATTTTCTAAAAACCAAAAAATGAAGGCTCATACATGTACAATTCTCAAGTTTGTTATATTTCCACGAAACTGGTAAAATTGAAGGCGAATCCAGGCAAAATAATAGTTTTCTTAATATTTTCTTAATACATCAAAATATAGAGGATAATAAAAAAATTCACACTATTTTAAGATTTGTTTGAAACCCAAAAAAATGAAGAGTAATGCATGCAAAATAATATATTTTTATTGTTTCTCGAAATACAAACAGCGTGGGTTAATACATGCAAAGTTTTTATTACTTTTAGATTTTCATAAAGCATCGGAAAATGAAGGCTAATACATGCAAAAAATAATTTTTTTGTAGTTTCTCGAAACTTCATAAAATGAATATTAGTACATGAATTTTTTTCCCCTTTTTTCACTTTTTCTCGAAACAAAAAATGAAGACAAATACATGCAAAATAATATTTATATTTTCTCATGAAAAATGAAGGCTAATAAATACAAATATCTTAATTTTTGTAGATTTCCTCAAAGCACCAAAAAATCAAGTCTAAAACATGCAAAAAGCAAGTCTAAAAAATTAGAGAAGACAGAGAATGTTGAGTCCCTGAACCGAAGGAACAAAAAATTAAAAGAATACTTAGAGTGTCGAGTCTTAGAACTTGAGGAGGAGATAAATTTAGAGAAGACATAAGAGCGTCGAGTCTCTAAGCAAAAAAAGGTAATTATGAGCAAGAAAAGAAAATATAAAATCTTACAAACAACTCTTCTGTTTAAAAATAATCGTTTAGTGATTAAATTTTTCTAATAGCATGCTTTGTTTATTTTTCTAATATTTATATTTTTTCTGTAAATTTTTTGAATTTTATTCTAGATCTTGGGTTGTACAATCATCGCTTTAATTTTTGTTTTCCTTTTGAATTTGAGTTCACATTATAAATTTATTAACCATCAAATGCTAATCAAAATCACATACGAAATATGCAAAACATTCAAATACTACATATGTAATTACATATTTATGTATGAGTTCACATATGTGAGACATGTAACCTCATGTTACATATGTGACCTCATGTTATGCAGAATAAGAAAGGTGGATAAAAATTTTCTAGTTTATAAGCTAATTTGATAGGTTGTATCGCTACTCTGATCTGAGAAGATTCGAGGCTTTCTTTCACCTACCAGTAGCCCGAGCATGAAAAAGATGCTATTCTCAACACATATTAAGATACTATTCACAACATGTGTGCAGGGACTTGTATTGTTGTTTTTATAATCATATATAATTAAAAGAAGCAGGGTAATTAAGATAAAATAGACCTTACATTTATCCTTTTCTCTAACGTTTCTTTAGCGCCTCTTCTCTCTTTTTCGTTTTCATGTGAGCCAATTTTCGCATGAGAAGAACTCTGTCTCTAGGTTTTCATGAAACTTGCTCCCATAATCACTCAAAATCTCGGCCCAATTTTTTTTTCTGCCGTACTTTTTATCTATTTCCTATATGAAAAGAGCGAAATGTTAGGGGGATTTTGAAAATTACCCTAGAAAATAGGAATTTTCAGAAATGAAACAAAAATATTAATAAAAAATAGTTAACTAAAACATACCCAAAGCAGTCTTTTTTCTTCCTCGAACCAGAATTGTTGCGGCTTCTTCCTCCGTGTCGCTCCCGCTTCTTCCTCAAGGACTACCACATGCTCTTCTTCGTCAATGATTACCTCCTCTTCATTTCTCGCCCACAACTTTCATATTAGTCCCATAAGTGAATCCCTCTCTCTCTCACTGCCTCATCCCTCTCTCTCCGCAGCGCAGCCCTCTCTCTCCTTGTATCTTCAAGCATGAGACTTACCTTCCCAAACATATCCAGCAACTCCCCCTTTTCTTTCTTCAATATTCTCCGCCTTTCCTTGCTTAGGGCAGCCTGCATTAAGAATTTCAATAACTAAATTAATAATATAATTTATGACAAACTAAATTAAGGAAATAAATTAATAAAAGAAATAACTGACCATAGTTCGAGCTCGAAAGACACCCTGGTAGCATTTCAAAATGGTTGTACAGTGCTCGCTTTGATTTTTGTTTTCCTTGTAAATCTGAGTTCACATTATAAGTTTATTAACCTCCAAATGCTAATCAAAATCACATACGAAATATGCAAAAAAATTCTAATACTACATATGCAATTACATATTTCTGTATGAGTTCACATATGTGAGACATGTGACTTTATGTTCCGTATGTGACCTCATGTTATGCCGGATAAGAAAGGTGGATAAAAATTTTCTAGGATATAAGTTAGTTGGATAGGTTGTATCGCTACTCTGATCTGAGAAGATTCATGGCTTTCCTTCAACCACCAATTAGCTCGAGCATGAAAATGATGTTATTCTCAACACATGTTAAGATGTTATTCACAATATGTGTGCAGAGATATGTAATTGCATATGTAGTTTTTAATTTTTTTTGTTTTGCATATTTCATATTTCATATTTGATTTTGATTAGTATTTGAAGGTTAATAAACTTGGAATGTGAACTCAGATTCAATTTGTCTAATAGCATGCTTATTTTTGTGATGTCTAATATTTACCCATTGACCCGTTCCCATCCTTCAAAATAAAAAAAATGAAATATTTTAATAATTTACAATTCGAACCAAAATAAAAGAAAAGAAATGAAAAGAGGAGTGAAAAAACTCATACTTACATACAACCTCATGTAACACATCTTCTTCTTTCGTGCTTCATTTAGACTTCGTAGGATCCTTCACCAAAGGGTCATGATGAGAGTTAGCAGAACTTAGAGCGAGCATTGTACAACAATTTTGAAACACTACCTGGATGTCTTTCAAGGCCGAACTAAGGTCAGTTATTATTTTTATTAATTTATTTCCTTAATTTTGTTTGTTATGAATTATATTATTAATTTAGTGATTGAAATTCTTAATGCAAGTCGCCTTGAGGAAGAAATGGTGGAGAATATTGAAGGCAGGAGGAGGGTATGATTGATTTCGACGGAGAACTCTAGACCTATATAATTCTCTTAACGCCAGTCATCTAGAACATATATATTTCTAGAAGCAAGATATTTTGCAAGGGTTGAAATATTTTGAGTTGCTTTTAGAATTCTCCATATCATTGTTAATATTTGAATTGAGACGAGCTAAGTTAGTGTTGCGACCAACAATTCAGACAAATTAGTATTGAGGGGGTGTTAAAAATTACAACACTAACTTAATTAGACTCAAGCCAAATATTACTCATTATATGGAGAATTCTAGAAGCAACTCAAAATATCCCAAGCCTTGCAAAATATATCACTTCTAGAAATATCTATAAAAATATGTATGTTCTAGATGACTAGCTTCTAATTTTATAGATTTAGAATTTTTCATCCAACTAATATAAATAGGAAGCATATCATCAAGCGTCTGCTCAAGGCATCAAGCCATAAATAGTCTTCTCAAAATATATAGTAAAGAGTGTAGTAGTTAGTCGGAAGTTAGATAATAAAGAAGTAGAGTTGTAATTTTGGAGGTTTGATAATAGTAATAGAGATATATTGTAATATTATTGAGAGATTAATAAAAAAAATTTTTTTTTTTCAAATATCATCTCTCCACTCTACAAACATGAGAATTTGAGGTTTGATGCAAAATGAGATCAAGACCACTATTTATACCGGGAGATTTATACTATTTCTCTAGCCAAAATATCTTCATATAAAGATTTAGAAATAAGCTATTTAAAAAATGCCTCTAGAAATTTCTTTATTTTGAATTGAGCGAAGTTAGTGTTGTTATTTTTAACAATATTTTATTTTTGTTAGATTTTGAAATTTAAAGATTGTTAATTATTGATAATTTGTCTATAGTATTTGAGAAAAATATGTTTGAAAGTCAATCGGACTCGCCACCTACTAGTTTCCGTCCAATCATCATGTCACTAGTCGGGACTTTATATTTATAACATGGTGATTAGTCAGTTTAAATCGGGAATATTGCAACACTGTATAATGCATACAACTCACGAATACTGGGCATGTGCATTGAATTATAAACCGGAGGCAATAGAACAAATCCCCACACATACTTTTTGTCATCATTTATTGATATCTTGTTCTCATGGCCAGAGCCGTTCGCTGAACCCAAGAACTGATGAGTCCATCACGAGACGAGGCAACTGAAATTGGGGGAGTTCCAAGATTGGCCCTACCGTTGGGTCTGGTACTGTTAAAAGTTCCTTGCCCACTTCCTTTATTAGGATTTAGGCCCCTCGTTACTAATGATGAGATGATATTAGAACCATTCTATAACAACATATAAAAAAATAAAAAATAGTATATATAAATATATAAATTGAAAATAAATAATATATAAAAATTCATTCAATAAAACAATATATATTTAAAAAAAAAATAAAAACAGTATATAAAATTCATTCAAGTAAATAGTATATATTTAAAAAAATGAAAACAAGTATATAACATATATAGAAATGTGAGAAAACAGTATATAATTTCAATTCATCATTACAATGTCACTATTACAATGTCACTACAGTACCCCCGATATCCAATTTCCCTTATTAATGTTATGGAACCTTTCAAAATCCCCCCTAAGACTTCTGAATATTTTAAAAACAACCTTTATAGGTTTAATTTCTTTTTTTGAGCATATTACTGTCTATATATATTTATAATTTATAATTTTTTTAATATTTAATAATGTTATAGAACTAAACCCCCCTAACTTTTCTTAATATTTAAAAAACAACCTTTATCATTTTAGTTTCTTTTTTTGAGCCTACTATTGTCTATATACATCTAGAGTGAAATGGATTTTCTTACCTAATAATAGTTAAAATAACTGTATATAATTTTTTTATATTTCATATTGTTAAATCCAAAATAGTAAATAAAAAATGATAATCTCTTGAGTAAAATATAAATAATCAAAATGTTAAAATTTAAAAACGAAGTAAAGGAAAAGAAGTACTTCATTACAAAATAATATTTTAAGTAAAATAAAAGACAAAATAGTATTATACAAGCGATCGCGTGTTCCAATGGTAAAATCGTTTGATGGGATGACGAATATGCGGGTTCGAAGCTCATCTATCTCAAAAAAAGATAAAATAGTACTTTACTTAATATAAAATTGTAAAAGAAATTATCAATCATAAACTAATATTATAAAAGGAATGCGGTGAAATATTATATACTGAATTTATTTTCTTTTTTATTTATTATTGAGCTGTAGAAAACAACTTTTTGGTCCAAAAAAATATATTAATTTGATGGAGAATTGAAGTTTACTCTTGTATACGGTAAAAAGTTGATCTCACTTTACAAGGATTAAAGAAGAAAATTTCAAATTACAGGAGTTTTTGTAAAATTAAGAAATGTTAGATATTTAAAAAAAACACAATGCTAACTTGCCGTAAAAAAATTGTCATTAAAGATTGCACAGAATTTTGAGTAAGATTCATAGTTTAATTGCCGGATAAGCCTAAATTCATGTTAGGCTTATCAAACAATCGAACGGAATCAGTTCATTTTGATTAATTCAATTCAGTTGTTTAATTACTTTGATGAGAAATTATTTTTAGCGCCCCACTATTTAGTGCGTCAACAACTCCTGACCCATTTAAAAGTGCGCCCAGTCATGCGCGGGTTTAATTTAAGCCAACGCCGCAACTTAACCACATCCGCGGCTCAATTCACACTTGTTCCACTCCGCCAGACTCTGCTTTGATTTTGTAGTTTCCATTATTCATTTTACTTTGATTGATATATACCTTTTTGGCTGTGTATTGAATTGTTATATTTTTTGTATTGTATTGGATTGATATATCTTTTTAATTGTATTGTTATTTCTTTTAGGTATTGAATATGTTTTTTTTATTGTGTCGGATTAATATGTTTTTTAATTGTGTTTATATGACTTTTTAGTTACTGGATATGTCTTTTAGTTGTATTGATACAATTTTGTAGTTATTGCTTATGTCTTTTTAGTGAAATGTTATACATTTTTTACTGTGTTGGATTGATATGTCTTTTTAGTGGAATTGTTATGTCTTTGTGTATTGTGTTGAATTCATATGTCTTTTAATTGTGTTTCTATGTCTTTGCCGTTATTGAGTATATATTTTAGTGGATTATTATGCTGGTGTGTATTGTGTTGAATTGATATGTCTTTTAGTTGTGTTTATAACTTTTTAGTTACTGCATATGTCTTTTAGTGGAGTGTTATACATTTTTGTATTGTTGGACTGTAAAATAAAGATTGAAAAAATAAAAAATAGAAGCAGCGAGCGGCGTGGGGGTTTAATGTGCCGCTGGAACAATTTTAGAACATGAACGCGGGAGGATACTTTGTAGAGATGCATATCTGGGAGGCGCCATTGCCCGACGTGGCGCGCTGTGATTGGACTGTTGGGTAGGGGTGTTCATTCGGTTCGGTTTATTCGGTTTTCGAGCTGAATCGGTCAATTTCGATTAGTTCGGTTCGGTTCTTTGGTCAATTCGGTTCGGTTCGGTTTTAAAATTTGAGTTGTTCGGTTAAACATGTTCGGTTCGGTTTTGGAACTAATAGGTTTTGTTGCTAATTTATAATAGTTTAAACTTAAATATATATTATTAATTAATTAATATAATCATTATTTTGTTTAAAATTTGTTAATTTTGATTTAAAATTATTCATATATCACTCTAATTCGGTTTAACTGAATAAACCGAAATAAACGTGGTTTTGTTCGGTTCGGTTTAAAATTTTGTTTTGACTTAGTTCGGTTCGGTTTAGTTCGGTTTGGTCTTATTCGGTTCGGTTTGAACCGAACCGACCGAATGAACACTCCTACTGTTGCCGCGGCGCTACATAAGCTGATGCTCCATATCCGGACTCTGCTTTGATTATGTTGTTTAGTTTATATACATAAATTCTATTGCATTTGAGCATGCTCTAGAATCGTCTCTCGCAGAGGTGAAGAAAATGATATGATTGTGTTTGGCCGCAAGAAGCAAAGCAAACACCGATGTTTCAGTTTTCACATTCATTAGATCAAACATTTGTTTTTTGGAAAAATGCTTTGTAACACTGCTATTTCAGTTTTCACATTGGCTAAATCGGAATTATTTTTTTAAGCCTCTCTTTAACACTGCTAATTCAGTTTTCACATTGGTTAAATCAGATTTTTTTATAAAAAGGCCTCTATTTCTCTGCTTACGGCCCCATAAGAATGCCGTCAACATAGACAAGTAGAGCTTAGAGAATGTTACAAAGAATAGGAAATTATGATTATACTTGGATGCAGCACATAATTTATGAATTGTTAGAAGAGAACCATATGATGTGACGATCGTGACGACGTGCACAGAGCACAATAGCCGCAAAGTCCAACAAAAAATTATATTGTTTATAATATGTATAACCCAGTGTAAAATTGAAGAGAGACCATCAATGGAAAATCTGAAAAAAATCACCATCGTTTGATAACAAAGCCATTAAAAAACAAGAAAACTAACACTAGAGAGCAGAGATACAAAATTTGGGATGGTATTCGGATTTCATCCACCCTATTTTTCTCACACCAAAAATTAACAAAATAGAAAAAAGAAACTACATTACTAAACCCTAATTGGGCCACCATAGCCGTAAGTTTTCAAAAGAGCTTCATCTTCTCGCCATTTCTCTCTCACTTTTACATCAACCTGCCAATTGTTAAAAAAAAATCATAAGTTTTGATTATAATACAGAGTAAAAAGGAGATTAATTTCACGCTTTGACCATTTGTAGAGGAGAATAATAACCCACACAAAAGAGACTTTATGTCCCTAACAAAATATGAGAAATATATCCCTTTTTTTGAATGCCAATTTTGAGAAAATAAGGAAACAGAAGGGCTAGGAGAGAAAAAAATTCCAATCTTTGCAAGGAATATTTTTTTTTCTTTTTGAGGTTATATTCTTAAAAAGAACAAAAAATAAAGTAAAAACTACGAATAGGACCTCAAGATAAACTTTTTTCTGTAGAAAATCCTCAATATCAAGCCTTGCTGCAGTTGCAAATACTTTAAGTGCTTTTCCTTCCTGCATTTGTTTTTTTTTAATAGAATTTCAGCACCGTTTTAATATTATCTTGACATAATTAAAAATCTCATCCAAAGCTTGGAATAATTAAAAAACAACTAAATGCATGAACTTTCAAGAAATTAGTGAAAGTAATTTTCCTTTTCAAATCAAATCATAGGGCTTACATGATGTAAACTAAATAAAATGAGAAAAATAGGGACTAACTATCATTTTGTAATTTGTAATTCGCTTGTTGGCAAAACATGAAATATTCTACAAAACCCTAGAAAAACATAGGAAATATCACGCATGCTCCAAAAAACATGAAATTTTTCCGATGTATTTTCTTCAAAAGTAAAACAAATAATTGTCATCTTTTCGGGATATTTTGGGTTTTTACAGGAGCACAGATGAAATTTTCTTCGAAAAGAATAAAGGCTAATTTTATTTTATTTTTCATTTTGTTTATTTACCCGGCCAACAATAATCTTCTTTTGAGTATCTTTTTCCACAAGTACTTCGACTTGAATAAAGTCCTTTTTGCCCGGCCTAGCTTTATATGTTTTGACATTCACCTATAAATAATATGAACAATATTTAAAGAAATGAATAAAACGCTGAAAAGAAAATCATTGTTTATGGTCCTCATTTCGCCACATACTAAATTCATTTTTTTGGTTGTTCATTGATTATTTTTTCTTTTTGGAGTAATTTTGAGCTCAGTTGGGGCTTAGTTGAAGAGCTCTTAGGGTTTAGAGTTTAGACTTACTTCAAAAGCTAGAAACTAAAAAATATCTAAAATAAAGGCTGAAAAAGGTCATATTTTGTGTTCGATTGGGGCTTATTTGAAGACCTCTTAAGTCTTAAATCTTAATTAATTTTAAATTCTAGCCAAAATTAATAAAAATAGATGATTATAAAAAAGAAATAAACAATTAAAAAAAGAAAATAAATAATTAAGAAAAGAAATATATATTAATAACCTGGCAACAATAAGGAAGTTCATTTCTGTATTGTAAGAAAATCTTTTCCCTCACAATTTCTCCTATGAAGAATCTCTCAGGATGTTCACTCACAATGTCCTGCATTAATAAAACACAAAAATAAACAAAATAAATAATACGTATAACATCTGAGAAACCGAAATGTCAAATTTGCCCTTGTGAAATGCATGAAAGTTGACTATTGGGCAAATTGTATGGACAAGTTTTGTAAGGATATTTATGATATTTGCAATTCTCCAAGGGCATATTTGATATTTTAGATTTCTAGGAGGGTATGTATGAAAAACCCACTAATTTCAAAAAGGTTGGGAAATTGTATTGTTCACTTCTAGCCAAGTAAAACACATATCTCTACTTTACGATATATTTCATTGTCAAAATGTGCATTTATTATTAATTAAAAACAACATTTCATTTCACGTCGGGAACTTGATCTTAACATAGAATATACTATTTGCATTAGTATACATCATTTTGCTTTATCTTTTGGTATAAAATACAATTCTTCTCATTGTTTGTGATATACTACTATTTAGTACTTATAATACTCCATTATTCATTCGCCTCTCAATAAGATTTTCCACATATACGTTTCTACTTTCTAATACATTTCTTGAATAAAAATAAAAAAGTGTATTTATTATATTTATTAATTAAGAAGAGTGTTTGATTGAATTGACCTTGGGATAATAAGCAGGGCCGAAGGGTATTTTGGTCAAAATCCACTGTCTGACATCATCCACTCCGTGTCCATACTTAGCACTCACTGGTATCACATCATCAACATCCATATTTTTCTCATACCACTACAAAAAACAAAAACAAAAAAAATAACTAGTAATAAATAAATATCAAGAAATGAAGGACGTCCAGTTGGTCAAAAACCCAAATTCATGGGGAAAAAAAATGAGAAAAATCTGTTTTAAATCCCTGAACTTTTAACTCTGTTCACTTTATTCCCTTGAAACTATTTTTCCGTTCACAATTAATTCACATGCCAAAAGTTCAGGGGATTAATGAATTCACATGCTTAAATCAAGAGAAAATAAACAAAATCTTCAAAGGAAACGTAAAATAAAATAAAAAATAAATAAATGAAGAAAATGAACCTCGACTCGTTTTTTGATCTCTCCAGGTTTTATTTTATCCCTCTTGTTGACCACGAGCAGAGCTGGCGGTTTGTTCCTCACGTTTTTCAACCCCTCAAGCAAATAATCAGTCTGACCAAAAAGAATAAAAATATTAATTCCAGAAAATAAAAAGAAAAAAAAGAAATTCATTCATAATTCATTCTGTGCAGTTTAATCAGAAAAGTAATTATAAGAATCTCTGACGGATTGAGGGACTTTGCATGCGTCTACTACGACGAGGAAGCAATGCATTTCCTTTTTTGAAACTTGCAAAAAAGCCCTTTACTTTTCAAAATTACAAAAAAAAAACCCCTACAATGCTAGTTTAATCACCTCTATCACTCTAACAAACAGTAGGGTTTTTTTTTCTGCAATTTTCCACATAATAGAGGGCCTATGTTGCAGTTCAACCACCGCGCAGGCAGGCTGTTTTATTTGCAAATTCCAACAATTCAAGTTTTTATTTTTTATTTTTTGGCGAATTTCTCTTATTTTTCAAATAAAATATATTATAAAAAATGTCTGACGGATTGAGGGACTTTGCATGCGTCTACTACGACGAGGATGCAGTCGGCGTTGATGACGGCGCTGCGGACGTTTTTCATCATCATGCTGTCCAGCTTGTGCATCTCCTTCTCTATCACCCCTGGCGTGTCGTACAATATTATCTGCACACTAAACCATTCAACAAATTAGCAGATCTAAATAATAACAAATGAAATATGTTTATTTGCCTAGAAGGTCAAGTGGCGTTGTTGTAAATAAAGCAAATTTAGCAGTTTATTGGTAAAAGGTTTGAATATTGGTGATTACTTTAATTCATTTATGCATTTCTTTTTTTAATAAGCTTTGTGTTGTATAGTATTATTTGCAAACTAAACCATATCACAAATTAGGGGAAAAAATAATAAAATATCAGTGGATAGACTTTCAAGTGGCGTTGTTGTAAATAAAGCAAATTAGCAGTTTATTAGTGAAAGGTTTGAATATTGGTAATTTTAGGGTTCGCTTGGCTTGAGGGTAACACAGGGGAAGGTTTACTCTACAAAATTTACTTGCCTCGCGCGGGTCCAAAAGTCAAACATCATAGGGTCTTTTTTACACAATTCCCAAAAAACCAGGGACTTTTTCATAACATTCACAAATCACAGTCTCTTTTTTCAAAATTTCCCAAGTGTAAATAAATTAAACCACAAACGCAGGAGCTTTTACTTTTTATAAAGTTTAAAAAAAATGTAGCGTTCTTTTTCAAAAAATATTCAGTTCTGGAAGGATAGGGTATTTTATACAAATTTCCAAAATTATAGGTTTCTTTTCAAAATATTCAATAAGAGCACAGGGTTTCAGACAAATTTCCAAAAAATACAGAGTTTTTTTTTCAAAATATTCAACAAGGATAGGGACTCCTTCATAACATTCAGAAACCACAGGGTCTTTTTTCAAAATTTGCCAAGTGTCAATACCTGGTGATTATCGCCGGAACAAATTCCTAGAATCCGGTGACGGGTGGTCTGAGGCTTGTCAGTCACGATCGAGAGCTTCTGACCAATCATTTGATTTGACAGCGTGCTTTTTCCTACGTTCGGCTTCCCAAATACCGCTACATATCCTGTAAATGTTATAATTAAGTACAAATATTTTTTTATTTTGAGAAATTTAGAGAGGCCTCACAGTCCCTTAGTAAATATTATTTATTTGATTCAAAATTTTCTTTACAGAACTAGTGCACTTTGTGAAAGAGAGAAATTGAGAATCAAGCAGTTGAATTCAGTACCAAAATTGGATGAAATATGACGGTATGAACTTGAGTTGCTGTACCAGTAGCATAAAATCATATTTTGTTGCCTATATAATTTAGAAAAAGCTACATAGTATGACCAAAAAGCATTATGGCGGCATGATAGGGTCAATAGTGCAAATATTAGAACAGAGTATAGCTAATTAAAGAAATAATATTTGCATTATCGACCCTATCATGCTGCTAGTGATATCATGTTTTTTGGTCCTGCTGTGTAGCATTTTTATAAATTTAAATCCATTCAAATATGCGGTTACAATCTCTTGATTTAACCTTTGTTTGAATATTTGGACGTTAAATTTGTAAAAATAACCCACAAAATGTTGAAGTTGCGAAAATAATTTGGAAACAAGAAGAAAAAGGAGACAAAACAAACCGCTTTTGTGATTTGGATCCACTTCTTCAATCTCATAATCATCGAGCATAGCAAGACTCCGATTGGGCTTCTGACTCAGCGACAACACTGACATTTTCTTCGGAGAAGATGATTCCTCTTCTTCTCCTTCATCTTCTTCATACTCGTCTTCCTCTTCAGATTCCTCAAACTCTTCTCCTTCATCTTTTTCTTCAGCGTAAATTCTGGTTTTAAGCGAGCGAGTTCTGAGGCTGAGCAGCGAGAGAGGAGGATTGAGAAGAGGGTTGAGAGAAGAGAGGGAAGAGAAGGGAGGAGAGAGGAAGGAAGGTCGAGGTGGCGGAGAGAGGCGGAGAGAGAGATTGCACAGCTCCATTGAGTTTTGGAGAGTTTTTGAGTGAACTGAAGACCACAACGGATAAGGAACGAACAAAAACGAAATTGGTTCTTGTTCTATTATACATCCGTTCAGAAAAATGAAAATTAAAATACGAAAAAGACTCGAAAAATGGCCTAGATTACATCATTTTTTTATTTTAGCAATGTTAGTGCAGGCCTTGTATGAAATTTAGTTTGTGTTGTTTGAATGGATTTTCAAAATGCGCCTAAGTGAAGATAAAGTCAATGAAATAAAATCTTATCCGTGATACAAAACAGGCTAAATAATAAGTTTTGAGCCCAAAATCTCAAGACAAAATAATAACACATTGATGTAATCTTTTTCTTTTTGACAATCACACTGCTCTAATCTCAATTCCTGAAACTCACATCTCAATTTAGAATATCAACTGTAGAATAGGACCTCCATTGCCAAAAAAAAAAAATAAAATAAAAAAAATAAAAAAAATAAAAAAAATATTAAAAGGATAATGGCAAATATGATTTTTAGTATTTCTGAAAATTACTACAATGAAAACTAATACATTTTGGGACCTCATTTTAACAGCACATCATATTAGAGTGTTGCAAAACCTGATCTTTACAAGAAAAATTAACAAAACAACATATTAGAGTTTCCTTGAGAATCAAACAGGAAGCATAAAATCAATCATTTACATAAACAATTGAAGTATATAGAAGCTAGAACTTTACTACCATATTAATTAAGCTACTAATTGAAAGTGTAAAAGAATAAATATGAGTAATTTGACGGAGCCACCGGTTTTGGTGAAATGTAGTAATGAAAGAGATTTCTGTGAATAAAAAGATACAAAACAGTTAAATTAGAGAATTATTTTCTTAAATGAAATAGGATAATTTGAATGGGGGCAACTAAGCCTAATTGTACAATTATGATAATGTTCTTTGTCCAATTTTGTTATTTCAATTTCACTCCTGAAATACACAATGAAGCCTCAATTCAGTCAAATTGTGTCAATATTAACTCTAAATTATGCAATAATTCCCCCAATTTTGTTATTTCAATCCTAAAATGTGCAATTAAGCCACAATTCAGTCCAATTGTATCAATTAACCCTAAACTATGCAATATTTCCGCAAGACTCGATTTAGTGTCACATTTACAAAACTTACCAAGAAATTATAAAACTGGTACCCAACAAATACTCTAAAAAATATAAATTAAAAAGAAAGAAACACACCGAAAAAAGTTTGAAAAAAATCAGGAAGAAGAGCAACAACCAGCCCAACGAAGCGACCTCTCACTACCCATTTTCTCCCAAAAATCCAAACTTCAAAGTCCAAACCCACAAAAAAATTCCTTTTTTTCCAAATTTCAAATCTCAAAATTCATTACTATTCCAAACCACGCTTGGCCCTCTCCTTTGAAACTGGCACGGCCGGAATTTATTCATCGCTTTGCCCATCATGGCCAAAGCATGAATGCTAGGAAACTGTTTTTCATTTTCTTCAATATCTTCTTTATTGTTTTGCGATAAATTCTCATTTTGCTCGCGTTTTTCACCCGGTGAGTTTTTGGGAACGGCCCATCTCTCTATCCAAGACTTAACGCTTTGTTCTGATACCCTGTTTGGATCATTAATATTATTATTGTTGAGTTTTGATCTCTTGAAATTTGGAACCAGGGTTTTGTCAGAAATATTATTTTTATTTTGGTCATTTGGTCTCAGCCGCTTGAACCAAGTATTGTTGTGGGCTTCTAAACTCAAAATTGAATCTTTCGGTTTGGAATTTGAATTTAGAGGGTGATTTTGACTTTCGGTATAATCCAATTCTAAATTATTTTGATTATTTTGTCGAAGGGGATTGAGCCAAGTATTGTTTTTAGGGTTTGGGCTTAATACTGGATCTTTTGATTTGGGATTTGAGTTTGGAGAGAGAATTTGACTTTCGGTGGAATCCAGTTTGAGAGTAAAAATTCTGGATGGACCAGGCATGCGATTATTATTATTATTATTATTATTATTATTATTATTATTATTATTATTATTATTATTATTATTATTATTATTATTATTATTATTATTATTATTATTATTATTATTATTATTATTATTATCTGGTGATTTTATGATATATTTGTCTTTTGAATTTGTAGGTGGTTTTGTATTGCGTGGTGTTGCAATGGAGTTCGATATTGTAGAGCTACGGACTGTTATTGCCTGAAAAAAATGAATTTGAATGCAAGTTTTAGAAAAAAAAAATGAATTTGTTGATTGTGTAACCATATCTTAAGTTTAACCGTGGGTTAGAGTAAAATATTACCCTTGATTTTTTTTTTTTTTTTTTTTTTTGTTTCCATGACCAAATTAGGGCTTTAAAAGAGGCTCTGAATATGAAATTTTGGTGAGACATAAATAGAAACAACACAAAACCTAAACCAATCTATACTTGTGGCTGCAAACCTTAATTAGACTAATTCTTGTTTCTTTCTTCTATTTCTTTATTCAATATAGTGAACATGAACAGTCAAATAATATGGAAATATATAATAATGAAAAAATTTGATTAATTGACCTTTTTTGCTCGTGAAGATGATAAGCCTGAAAATAAATGGAGAAATAGTGGTCAGAAATATTTCACAATGTTTTTACTAATCCTTTTTATTTGCTTGGTTTTATTATATATTTTATTTTACTAGTTTGTAGATATATAATGCCAAGCATATAAAATAAGATCTTAAATTTTTTTTTTCTTTTAATTTTACATTACTTAAAGACTCAGACTGGAGGACTTTCAACTTTTCAAAAGGAAAAACAACCAAGAAATAAAAAAAATACAATCAAGAACTAAATGTATGCACTTAAATACCAACACCAAACTTAAACAAAAATATAAAAAAATAATAATAATAAATTTTGATAAGCTAAGAAGCTAAGATACTCCAAATATTTACAAATCTGACAGTATCAAACATATTCAAGTCACGTTTAATTGATTAATCAAACTTAATTCAGGCTAAATTGACGTTTTAAAAATAAAAGCAATGATCCCAAAAAAAAAAATTTATCCAAACAAAATGTTATACCTCCAATTGAGCGAGATGCAATAGGAAGACTATCCAGTGCCAAAGTATCACTTTTACCAAATTGCCTATAATCTTTTTCAAATATCATTTCATCCTCAAAATTCTCCAAACAACTTCTTGATTTTCTCCCGCGTCTCATATCAAATTCATCAGAACGCAAACTCACCATCTCAAACAAAGAAACCGATTTCTTTTTATTGCCACTAGAATTTTCCCCCAAATTAGAACTATTTTTCGAATTTTCAATTGAATTCATGCTTGGGCATCTGAACGGAGAGCTAGACGGTAAATTATACTCCTCAGTGCAAGAGCAATTAGGGTTAGGGTTTTGAAACCCGCCTGAATTATTGTTAGGATTTAGGGTTTCGAAACGGTACTCTTTGGCGGACTGAAACGTAAAATTCAATTCGGAAACTTTATCATCAAATTTACCAATTTCTTTTCTTTTAGGGTTTAAAATGCTCTCAATTTTCTGTTTTATTCCATACATTGGAAAATCGCCCCATTTCAGTTCCGAATTTTCAGAACCTTCTAGAACTTTACCATTCACTTTAAAAGAAAAACCGAAATTTTCATCTAAATCAGTACGTAAATTTTTCGAGTTTTTTGTGCTGGTACGATTCATGCCTATGATTAACTGCTCTTCAAATCTGGATTTAGTATCACCGGACCCGTCAAGTGATTTTTGGAGCTTGTTCCAATGTGTCATCCAAACCGAGTTTTGGTACGAACTGGATCTGTCCAGTTTTCTCTTTCCCAATAGAAGGTTTAGGTTTAGGTTTTGCGTCTCTTCAAATTTGGTTTTGGAATATTCAGACATCTTACTGACTGATAAAAAAGGATTAAGATAAAGGGATTAATATTAAAGTTATAAACTTTTTATATCTGAAACTGATATTGTGAAAATATTCCAAACAAAAAATTGATAATTGGTGCTGTACCATCAAGAAGCAAGTTTTGTTGTAAGATCTGGTAACAAATACCATCATAATACAAAAAAAAAATATTATTTCATTTAGTTTTATTTCCAATCCAACATTTTTTTTCTTTTTTTCCCCTCATTTACAAATGGATAATAGCAAAAATATTACTGTAAATTGGATGCTATAAACTTAGATATACGAGTTTCAAATTTTAAAAAAGAATAGATTAATTAAACTAATTTTAGCACTACCACAAACAAAAAGAGAAGAAGAAAATGAAGTACCCAAACACAGATCAGTACAGATCGAACAAAATCAGCAAAAATATCCTCCAAATATTTTTAACATACGAAAATAAATCCAACTGTACCTTCGTAATTTTCCTTTCAGCGATTAAAAATCTGTCCCTTCTTCTTCACTCTCTCTGTCTCTCTCTGTTTTATGTATTTCTTGTTGAATGTGACTTTCAAGCCATTCTTCGCCAAATAAAATGGGGATATCGATTTATAAACATTTCGAAAATTTGAATAATATCTTTTCTTCGATGAATATTAGATTAAGATAATAATGAAAAAGCGAACGCCTACGTAGCCTTTCCTGAGCCACGTAATCAGCTGCGTCCATTTTCATTCCCACCCTTCTAATTTGCTAAATTTTATTCACACCCCTGCACTTATACGATTATTCTTTTTTGGGAGGATTAAAATAATATTTTAAGTTTCTGTGGGGCTGAAGTGAAGTATTGGATTAAATTATTTGGGTAAGAAATATCTAAAGAGGCGCTTTTAGGGCAAAAGTGTTGATAAAGTATAGATAGAATAGTGAGAAGAAAATATCTTGGCTGACTTGGAGTGTCAAACCTCTGTTGGATCTAATGCATTTATATGTTTGTAGATTTACATGTGGCGGGTCATAAATGGGAGAAAATAATATAAATGAACTGTGAAGTTATGCAAAATAATTAGTACAAATATGCGTTTGGATATTTTTGTTTCCGTATATTATTTTAGAGGAGTTTTTAATGCTGAAATGTGATTAAGGTGTATTTATTTTACTCTTATGTGATCCTAATTATCTGAGCTTATTATTTTTTTTTGTAGACTATATTTAAATTTTGCAGCTCGTATGCAAAGAAAAATAAATTATTGCAACTACAGGTGCATTTTATTAAAAATAAATTTGCATAAAAATAAATGTTCAAAAAATAAATGTACAAAGAAGTAAATGTGCATAAAAGTAAATGTGCATAAAATAAATATACATAGTATAAAGATAAATATACTGACAACTTCTGGTGCATAAATATACTTACAACTTCTGGTGCATAAATAAAAATAAACAAGCAACTTCTGGTTGCGTAAATAAAATTAAACAAGCAACTCTGGTGCATAAATAAAAATAAACATGCAACTTCTGGTTGCAAAAATAATTAAACAAGAAACTTCTGGTACATACAAAATAATTTAAACGAGCAACTTCTGGTGCATGAATAAAAATAAATACGCAACTTCTGGTTGCAAAATAAAAATAATTAAACAAGCAACTTCTGGTTCATTGATCTATAAAGAGAATCTGCAACTTCTGGTGCAGAGATATGTTACTTAAAAAAATATAATCTATAAAAGACATTTATATCATGTAGTTGCAAGAATATAAATCAGAAATATTGTCTAAATCTCGAAGATCAACTCTCAAATAATAATTCGAGAAAAGATGAAGAATATATATATATATTCCTACCTTTTATTTTGCTCTTGAAGCAGCAACAAGATGGAGAGAGTTGTAATATATATTGAAAACTAATATCACATCTTATTTTGAATAAACAAACTAATAAGTTCTAAAAGAAGAAATTATGAAACTTAGCTAAATAATTGCATTCAATTCCCAGAAGTGAATGTTGCAAAATAATAACATAAATGAGACCAATGTTAGAAGTCATTACAAGAAAATCATACAAGACAATGAGAAGATACAACAAGATATAATTTATGACTAATTCTAAAATATGTTTTTTTAGATGTTTTATGAAAGAGCATTAGTTAAGTACATGTTGTACACCAAAATATTTTATTGAATTCTATAAAGTTTCTTTAAAAAAAAATGAATAATTTTGTTTGTAATTGAAAACCATTTCAGTAAGCTCTTAAATATTACAAGATATTTATATTTATTTATTTGTGAAATCCAAAATGGATGATAAAGACATGTCCAACAGACATTGAACAACTAAAATAATACTTAGAAATTGAAAGGCAAGTGTTAATACAATATCGTGTATTATAAATGTAATTCAAGACTCCAGAAGAGATACTATTATTTTCCCTGAATAAACAACATTTATAATAGATAATGCTTTAAAATTGTGAATTACTATCATTGTTTCTTGTATATAAGAAAAATCATGAATTTCATACAATTGGTTCCGCATCATTCCCAGAAGTGAATGTACCATATATATAAGTCGTGATTGTGAATGTATATATGGACGTAAAAGAGGTCTAGGTCGAAACTATACTTGTCATTGTGATGATTATATTCAGAAGAACGCACAAGAAAGTGGAAAGAGCGCACAAAAGATAACTTTTAAAGGGTCTAAAAGTTTATGTGGTGGTAAAGGACATTTGGTATATCCATGTATACGACCTATAATCTTGTGGAGCTTTATTTAGCCGCCTTGAAGGCAAAGAGAAAATAATAATGTCGATGTTGGTTATCACGATAATGAAAATATTGATAACCGATAATGACATCATCCGTTGGATCTAAAGTGCATTAGCAAGAACGAGTTAGAGAAAGAACCGAGTAAGAAAAATTCCTTTTATTCTATTTTATATTCCTATTATTATTGTTATTATCATTATCATTATTTTTCTTTCTTTTGATACTACTAATATGAATCAAAGTATGTATTTATGCTTTTGCATAATAGATTTGGTCCAAATTTGAAAAGTAATTTTATAATTTTGACATGAACTTGAAGTTCACTAATTAGAAAATTAAAACATGAACCGGAAGTTCAATAATTTGAGAAGTAATTTTATGATTTGACATGAACCAAAAGTTCACTAATTCGAAAAGAAATTTCATGTTTGGCATGACCAGAAGTCTACTAATCTCGGAGCAATGATGATGCAAATAATCATAGGAAATTCAAATATTTATTAATTAAAAAACCAGAAGATTCTTTTATCAAACGAATTTTCTTGTGCTGCATGTTTTCAAGGAAAATTAATTGTTAGACATCACAAAACAGGGTTGGGAATGAAGCACTCAATTTCCTTGAGCGTATCCATCGAAATATGTGTGGGTCTCTTTCATGTCGACCATCTAGATATTTTATGATGCATAATTACGACAACTCATGATGATGATGATCAGTGAGTCACATCCAAAGTACTGGACGAGTATTGTATGTTGATTGAGATTATAGTTGAGCATTGGCCCACACACGCACTTAGAATGATCTAACATCATATCTTGTTAAGTGATTATAATTAATTGTTGGCCCCTAATAATAAAATGAAAGCTCATCTTTTGATTGAGGCCATTAAAGTAAAGCCAACATTTTATAATAAGTACTCCCCATTATAATTTGTGACCGGCTGCAGCCAAGTAAATACTATTTAAAATATAATGCATGTGTACTATTTGTTCCGGTAGCTCCACCGAAACGCACAAAAATGGATCACAAATAAATGTCGAGCATATATATTAATTTAAATCACCCTGCATAATTTGATGTCTTGAACTTCATTACATGAATTTATTCACTACATGATTTATTGATTATAAATTTGATGTGACAAATTTTCGATCATTATCTAATTTTGATACTTAATCTTATATATATGACTTAATCTTATATATATGAACTATAAGTTAAAATTTAACTCATTTGTAAAATATAGCAAATCTATTATCAGATATATTTGTTCTTTCATAAAAGTAATCTGACAACATCTTAATTCGAATGGATATCTCTGGTGGATCATCCAAAAACACACATGAAGTGTGTTAGATGTTTATAGACAACATTCTAGAAGAAAGAATTGAATGAATACCCAAGTGATTGTTGTGAAACAGTCAAATATTAATGAATATGTTCAAGATATAATAGACAATGAAAGTGCTGAAGAACTTGATTAATAATTAATAAGAACATTAGGAGGGGGGGACAAGAGCTATAAAATATAAATTATATCTTATATGGAATGCATCATTAATATCTTTCATTTCGATCCTCGAATAAGTTAGTATGAACTAGAAGTTCATAAATTTATTAATGTGAAACAACATACAATTATATTATTTATACTGATGCAAAAATGATTATCATATGATACATTTCAGCATTATGTGCTCATAATTATATTGAAGTACCCTTCGATAATTCTATGTTTGATATATGCCAGAAGCATGGTCGACCAATTGGTTCAAATGATTAAGATCCAAGTAAGAAAAAGGAGCATAATAAGAAAGTTGGCATAATTGAAGTTAACGATACTTCTAAGGAAATAAATTCTTCTGAAAAGAATATTAACGATAAAATAGTAGAAGACATATACGAGCAAATAACCCCAGAAGAGGTTCAAGTACCTAATAATATTTAAAATATTTAAAATGATGAGATCTCAATAAATTATGTCTCTACTAGAATAAATATTGAACCGTAATAAAATTAAGATTAATCAAAATTTATTTATGCAATTGCAATTGATATAATAAATAAAAATGAGGATCTAGAATTAAAATTATTTGTATAATGTCGATAGATAAAGTATTGGCCAAATCGAAAGATGTTATTAAAGCATCATTATTTTCACTAGTGAAATATAAAATTGTGGACATGTACTCCAAACACCTGACGTTGTACAACGGTAACTTATAAGCGGGTATAACTTATAAGAGGGTGTTTTAAGAATATGTAATGAGAAAATTAAATTGTGATGTGCAATTATATTTCTAATTTTCTCGTCCCTGATGAACTTATTAACATAGTAGCAAATTATTCATATCTCATTTGATTGCAATATATTAATGAAAATCCCTGAAGGATTTAGAATGCCTGATGATGGTGTTATGCCCTAGGCCAAAGTGTTTATGACCTAGATGTTGGATTGTAATAACAAACATAATATTTATTCTAAGATATTTCATATAATATGTGCGTATAAGTTATTTTAATATAATTAAAATAGGCCATGAATATGCAATTCAGCTTTATGTTATCAAAGTGCGTGACTTTGATAGTAAAACTATAAAGTGTTATGAATGCTATTCTAAATCGTCCCTGGTCATTTATAGGATATTTGTTAAGACAAATATACTTGCAGATACGTATAAATATATATTTATATACAAGCTATAAATGTACACCGTATATTAGTTGACTGATGATTATGTTTTACTGATCATGGATAAATAGTTATCAAGTCATTAACATAGGTATATGTTAGAGACCATATACTGGACTGACCCGCCTTAAGAATGCTACATGTTTTACGTCATTAGCGATTCTTGTAACATAAAGTATTTATAGTCCTTTGACCTGAGATTGTCTCGGTTCCCAACATGAGTAATTTTATACTTTAATATAATCTAACACTTCCTTTAACCGGGTGGTCATAACGGTTATGATTAGGTATACAATGAATCATGTAGAGGGATGAGTGCAATCAAGACGGGATTTGTTCCACTCATAAATGAGAGAGATATCTTTAGGCCTCTTGATGAATTGAACTGAAGAAATGTATGGCCATACTCAAATGAATTAATAAGAGTTATTAAATTTCATTTGTTCTTGTTCAGTTTAATTCGGAATCAAGAAATATTAAACGATTAATATAAGGATGGCGTCTTACATGCCTTATGATTGATATAGATATCGCGAGACAAAGGGACTAAATACGTGATTGTTGATTAGGTAAATCGGATCACCGATATTCACTTAAATTGGGTAGTCATGATGTCTTGCTAGAGTCCGCTCATGATTTATAGACTGTCAAGTCTATTGCCAACATTAAGTGAACCTACAGAGTCACACACAAAGAACAAACTGAAACGGGCGCAGAAAATCATAGCGACTTATATGATGAGTTGCATAAGAATGTCACAAAATATATTGTCATCTTATGTGATAAGATGTGATATATATGTATATAAAGACTATGAGCACAAAAGATCATGTAATCTAGAAGAGTCTAGATGATGGCATATGGATAATGATGAGTAATGTCATACACATCTTTTAGTGTGAAGAGACATGACTCTTCACCTCTATATAAGGACATAGAGGGCTCCAAATTTACAACACATCATTCTTTCTCTGATTATTTCTCATTCTCTTTTGTGAGACAAAAGGGAGAAAAATATCATTTCTCATTTGTGTGACAAAATTACGAAAGGGTGCTTTCCTTTTTGTATAACTACGAAAGGGTGCCTTCTTTTGTATGACAAAATGAAAGGGTGCGATTATATGAGAGGAATTATATACATCTTTTGTGAGATAAAATAAGAAGAAGAAAAAAAGTTTTCTTATGCAAGAGGAGAACAAGCTACTAGCATATATATTGTTCTTCTTCCCGTTTTAAGAAGTTTGTTCGTGTGGACACCGGTAGAGGCGTTCGTACTTTCGGCGCTTGTGATCTATTCGGCCTAAGAAAATGAGAACGGTTTGTTGAGAGTTTTGGTGGAGACCGATTGTGTGTGCGGTAGATGACTTCCGCACGATCCGACCTAGACGGCCTAGACGGACGTAAAATCGGTTAGGACGGTAACCGGTTTAGAGACGCATGGACAACACGCATGGTTTGAGCGTCACGGATTAAGCGTAATCCGAAAGGTATCTTTAAGGTTTATTTCTCTGATTTAACCGATACGCACGGATCCTCGGATTGGTTTTGGAAGAAATTTTTGTACCCAACACCTGAAGCATTTCAAACTCTCGAGAGATTTAATTTATTAAATTACAAAAATCTTTATATGAATTAATTCAATATTGAGATATGTGGTAAAATTGCTATAACGAATATTTGTTGAATGACCTTATATGTAATTGATCAAACGTATAGGGAACTATATAATTACCTTTTGAATGTTGATATATATATTGATGATTTAAATATTATGGTACTCTCGAAAAGCTTCCAAAGCTACCATATTATTCAAAAGAATATAAGATTAAATTATTTAAGGTATAAAATATTATCTTGAATTATAAATTCAATATCTCCATGAAGGAGTCATTGTTTCACAATCAATCTATTATAATGATATAATGTGGAGAAATCACATCCATTAAGATCATCAAGATAACTTGTTTGATGTATTAACAATTGAAATAATGGATGATGAGTTATTTTCATGCATGAGCATGATGACTGTGAAATGAACAGTTAACGAATCTCCTCAAATGATGATCCAGTAGATCTCTTCTTATGCATATATTACAGAGATTGGACTTTGTCACCTCACGTATAATTGCATATATGAGGGAGAGAAATAATATGCAATGCACTCTTTTTTCCTTGTCTATGATTTTTGTCCGAATGGATTTTTCTAGCAAGGTTTTTAATGAGTCAGCTTTTGTGCGTAATATATAAAATGATGATGCACTCTTTTTCCTTCACTAGGATTTTTTCCCATAGAGATTTACTTAGTAAGGTTTTAACGAGGCATATTTAATATATGAAATAATGAGAAATAATGATAATACGTGGTGCACTCTTTTTTCCTTAGTCAAGGTTTTGTCCTACTAGATTTTCCCTGTAAGATTTTTAGTGACGCTGCTTCAAATGCGTATGAAATATGGACATCCAAGGGGGGTGTTATGAAGATAATTAATATGGATGTCCAATACTTGGCCCTTAAAAAAATTAGGAAATGCTTGTAAAAATGGAAGGAGTTGTGGCAGGGTATTTACTATTGTATATTCTATTGAATTTTTTATGTTAGATTATTTCCTTTATTGTAATTATAAATCAGACAATAGATTTCTTAGCCAGCTTTACATAAAGGGGGCAGTGACTATTGTATTTTTAATCCACAATTCAATAAAATTCTCTCCTTACAATTCTCTCTTTTATTATTCTTTTGTTCTTTATTTTATAACATTTTTAATATTTTATTGGTCAGACTCTTCTAGATTTATAAATTTATTTATAGAGTTGATTTTGAGGGCCTTAGCATTATTAGAATTAGAGTAACTTTTAAAATAAACTATTTAATTTAAAAAATAGAAAAATTCATTTTCTTGGAAATTGGAATGGAACCTTCCATTCCACCAAATTTGAAGAACTAAAAATCACAAAATGACAACAGTCAACATAAACACTAGCCACTCCAAGGATAAGTAATAAAAAAATGAAGGAGAAAAGTCTAATTTTGTCCCAACTTGTTGATGTGGCTCATTATTTTGTTACTCAGCTTTTTTACTGGTACAATTTTAATCTCTCAACTATTAAATTTTTTTATTTTATTTTATTTTTACCAATTGTTAAGTGTCTACACTTGTTAAGCTTTTGATACCTAAAATATGCCGCTTGAATAGTTGAAGAGGCAAAATTGAACTCTTTCTTAAAATATAATTTGAAGTTATCTCTATAGCTTCTAGAAAGATAAGAGAAAATTCCAAAATCATGACGGGGTTGGTATGGTAGCTACTCCGTAATAACCGTATATTGTTTCTCCCGTGTTTTTATATATTGTATGTCTTCATTTTGTAAATATATATTATTTTTATTTTTCAATTATATATTATTTTATGTATACTGTTTGTTTTCAGTATATATACATTCTATATATTGTCGTTATATCATGACGGAAAATGGTCCCAAGAAAAAATGATGATGGTTGTTTTCCACTTTATTAATTTATATTTTATGCACAATTTTTTTCATGTTCACAAATATGAAAAATTTGCTTGCCTAATCATTTAGCAGATTCGGTGGTATGCACAAACTGAAACAATGAACTTCTACTGAACTGTCAAATAACGAATTATCGAATCATTATTGTACAGATGAATGAATAGAGAACTAGTTTTTATCTTAACTGCCCAATTTTGAAGTTTGCTCCATACGGAATTTATAACCATAATGAAAATGTCATAATGATTCAGCTCCCCTTAATTCATGAACCCTACAAATGAGGGCTGATTGTCAAAGATCTGGTATGGGCTCAAATTTTATGATTAAATTTTGGGGAATTCTTCAAAACCCTCTAACTTTTTTTTGGATATTACCAAAAATCCCTTAATTTTTTAGATTTCTTCAAAAATCCTCTATAAACTAGGTTGAAGGAAGATGATGTCAATTTTTTTTAAAATGGCCAATTTACGCTCCATATAAAATGTAGGATTAGTGTCCTAGGCCAAATGTATTTGTGCTAGAAAATGGATTATGTATTAAGACATTATTATTTATTCAATAAAGGTTGTTTCTTATATATCTGTGTGTATGGGTTGTGAATATAAATTTCTTATATCAACCAAGAATGACACTTCGGGTTCACGTCATCAGAATACGTGATTATGATAATAGAACTGTGAAGTAACGAATGACATTCTAAACTGTCCTTAGTGATATGTAGGATGTTTATAGAGATAGACATACTTCAGGTAATAAGCTACATATCCCAACTAGTATATTCGTAGGCTGGATGATCATGTTCTGCTGATCATGGACATAGAGATGTCAAGCCTGAAATATAGGTACGTGTTAGAGAACACGTACTGGACTGACCACACTATGAGAATATGCATGGTATATGTCATTAGTGATTCTCATATGAATAGTGTGCTTGTTGCTACGACTTAAAGTCACCATGGATTCCTGTATGTGGAACTGCATACATTAATATGATCCTACGTCATCCGTAACTGGATGATTATTAAGGTCATCATTAGGTATGCACTGAATCATGACGAGGAATGTGAGTGACCAAGATGAGATTTGTTCCTCTCGTCACGAGAGAGATATCTCTGGGCCCCCTAATGAACTAGGACTGAGGGAAATGCATGGCCATGCTCAAAATGGACTAACATGTGTTGTTAATATCATTTTGTATTTACTCAGTCTAATTCTCGATCACGAAAGAAACTTTGATCAAACTCAAGGATGACATATTACCGTGCCTTGTGATCAAGACATATATCATAGAACAAAAGGAATAAGCAAATGTCTATTAAGATAGGTTTATGATCGCCGATCATTTCATTTAACATGGGTAGTCATGACCTCAGTCTAGAGGTTACTCATGACTTATGATCTTTAGAAGATCGTTACCAGCGTTAAATGAAACCTACGCGGTCACACAATGAACTCCATTCGTACGGGATGAATATGCCTCAAAACAGTTATACATATGATGTATAAATTGGTGAACGAAATAATCAATTATTGGAAAATTGATTGAACAAAACAGTGCTATTCCGTTAGCAACGGAATAGTTCTGTTCCCAACGGAATATATATGAAAACTGTAATAACCTTAGCTGCCAAGTATTTCGTTATGGAAATACCTATTCCGTTGGCAACGGAATAGGCGCAGATTAGGGTTTTAGTTATGGTAACTAAGCAATCGTTCGCCTCGCTCTTTAGTATAAATAGAAGGGCAGAGTCTCTCTATTCTACACACAACTCAGAAGCCTTGGAGGCCATCTATTACAAAAAAAAGAGAGAGAAATTTTTGAGAGATATTCGGAAAGTATTTCCGGACTTGTCTAGCCAAGTCTGGTTATTCCGTTCGTGTGAAGTTCACGTGGATACGAGTAGAGGTTCTCTATCTTGAGAACTTGCGAGCGATCTATCTTCACCCCTAGGAGAAGAAGGAGTCTCTCGAGCCGAGCTATAGGAAAGAGTTTACCGAGCCGAGTTTCAAGAAGGAGTTCTTCGAGCTGAGCATCATGAAGGAGTTTCGCGAGCCGAGCTTCAGGAAGGAGACGGTTGCGAGTCAGAATAGTTCAAACCTACATCCGTTCTTCATCTCACGGATCAGGAAGATCCGAGGTATAAATTTTAATGGTTAATCTCGTACTTTTATTCCCTTAACGTAGATCCTAGGACGGGTTAAATCCATAGGTTCCGTTACGCATGTAACGTACATGGCTATGGATTTCCCAACATAAAATAGCATTTTTAGCAAGTTATTTAGCAAAAAGAGTTCTCCTAGAAATAAAAATAAAAAATTCAAAATAAAAATATTATGTTAAAAAATATCCGTATTTATTTCATGGTAAATATATATTAGTTTTTATTTATATTTTAGTGAAAGTTAATTAAAAAATAAATTACTAAAATATTTTTATACAATAAAATATTTCATTCACTTATAAATTTTGTTCAAATCAATCAAAATTAACACATTGATTTTCATATTATTATGTGGATAAAATGGTCATAATAAAAACTCTAACACTAATCAACTTGGTATTGGATGGAAAAGTTGGTATATGGGGCTAAAAAATAATTCAACCTATTTTATAAGGGGATTTTGAAGAAATCTAAAAAGTGAGGAGATGTTTTGATAATATTCAGAAAAGTTAGGGTGTTTTTGAAGAATTTCCCTTAAAATTTTCACTAAAATTTAGAGATGTCATTGATATCACTAGCAAAATCCTCGCGCAAAAATTAAAGCTTTTGCAATAAATTAATATTCAAAACGTACCTTTTGTGCAGTATACACTTTAAAATACATATCTTATGTGAAGTACATATTTTAAACATCATATAAAAGACTAAATAATTCATAACAACATTTCTATGGAAACAGGAAGACTTGTTACATTCCTTGATAGTACAAAAGATCAATCTATTCCATCTCTTCACTTACCATTCTGAAATAATTAAAATGAATTAGTAAATATTAGCGCAATATCTAAATTGATTTCTCGAAAATCTCATTCAGAAGCTCTTATGGTAGTTCCAATAACCTGGTCTAATTTAAACATCATATTAAGATGTACCTGATGAAATACCTCAAATAAGCTTAAATTTTAAATGATGCAAAATTGTAAATTTAACATGATGTTGCATCAATTTTCTTCTCAATTTTGAACCAAAATTAGGATAAAACTAAAATAAATTCCGCTTAACAATATAACCCATTTTCAATGTAAAAAATAATAAACCAGTGCACAAATAGAAATTACATATGATGATGAAAGCCATTATTCTTATTTTGTGCTGATTCCATCTGGAAAAGGGGAAGGGAAAATATGATTCATATCAAGTGTGAAACAAACTAAGGAAAGGGGAAGGGAAAATATGATTCATATCAAGTATGAAACAAACTACTAATGCTTGTTTTGAAGAAATTCTTCTTTTAGCTACGCAAGGCCATTAACAAACCTACTACAAAGATTTTATGTATGATTAAATGATGAAAATCAAGTCAATAAAGATAATCAGCTCAACTAAATCCAAAATAGCCTCCATTAAACTTAAACTATACAATTAAATAAAATCAGGTCAACAAAGAAACCAATTAACAATAACATAACACAATTGGACTTAGCCCGTAATGCAATATATTTCCTAAATCAACTTGGATATAGATAGCATTTGTCAAAAACAAAAATGAGAAAGCAAGGAAGTGAAATTGTGATGATTACAACTGAAACAAAATATCTCTAGCCGAGTGCTACCAAAACTGAAAATAATAACTAACAAAAAAAGTAAATTGAAATCAATACTCATAAGTAAATTAACATCAAACAGAAAAATGGTTTCACGTCTTTCTTCTACATCTGAGAGATTAAGCAAAAAAGAAGCCAACTACAATAATCACAAAATAAATTGTTTTGAAATAGTAATACAACTTTAAAAATTAATAATTATTGCAAGGGTAAAATGGCAATTTCATTATTTACTACATACCCATTGACTTTTCTAAAAATAATTAGGTTGAAAGCATCATAATGAGAGGCATGACTTTCACATAACTCATCTCAGCATATTGAAGGCATCTGGCAAATAAAATATCAGCAATTAATTAAATAAAAACTCTTAAAATCAAATTAAAACAAAGATAAGGGAAGGAAAATAAAATAAATAAATAATACATGTAATCCAAAAGCTCTTTGGTCCCATATTAGAGCCTCATCCTCTGTTCCAATCTCATTCAACTACTAAATTTGAAGAAAAAATATATTATTATTTACCATTAAATAATATATGTTTATAATTATATATATAAGGTAAGAAAATTTGTTTTATCTGCAACTCATTAACACTTTTGAAAACATTTTGAAAGCTTGGGCTACCGTTATTGGAACAGAAGAGAGAGCTAGAATGGAGAGGCTAAGCCAGCAGAACAGATAGAGTTTACCAGTTAATTCTTATTTGGAATAATCCCAATCTGATATAGTAGATGAAATAGTCAAATTTCTGCTCAAAGAAGACTGATATTTCTCTAATTCAACCCCTGATTTCTTCAACTGTTTGACAAAAGAGAGATGGAAGTTTTATCAAACTAATCTCAAGTTCTACAAACAACATATGTGAATAAAATTGGCAAAATATAAATAACTAAATGAAATAAAAAAATGTAGACCTTTATGAATAAAAAAGCATCATATCTTGATAAGGGATGGGTTGCAACCTTTTACAAAATTTAAAAATTGCATTGACAGTTCATCTAAAAAGAAATTTAGTTCAATCTTCCACTTTACCCCCTCAAACTTAATATTTTGCACTTTTCCCCACTCAAGTTCACAGAAAATTCAAGTTATAGGATTTCAAATCTTTCTCTTCCTCATTTAAATCTGTTAGTGTGTGTATGTGAGTAAGAGAGAGAGCAGGCAAAAGCAGCATAAAAGCCAAAAAGTCTTAGCAGCTAATCCATTTAGCAAAATAAAGCATCAATTAAGAAAAATTCTCATTCTGTTTTTTTTCGGAATTGATTTGAGCAAACGAAAGGCCAGCACAAATTTTCCAACTGGTACTCTTACCTTATGATTATCCAAAATTCAAGTTATGGTTGTATGATACGGGTTTTTTAGGATTACCCTCCTGATGCAAGAAGAATAAAATAAATACTGCAAACCTTTTGCAAAGAACAACATATGTTTCAAAAATATTTATTCTTATCTTAAAAGTATCCGATGTAGATACGAGAATTATCTATGAAGTATCCGTTATTATTTTAGAATAAAATATTAGAATACACTAGGTGACGTGTTTGATATGGTATCCGTGTCTCTAATATGGGTGTCGATATTCAATGTAATATTCGATGAGATATGACTGAATTTTTGAAGTATCCGTATAAAATAGATCATATCATTCTTCATCTACTGAGACGCGAGACACCAGATAAATAACATCCTTAAGAATATTAATTGTATCATGTTTCCAAAGGATTGGACACACAAGTTGGATGATGCTCTTTGGGCGTATAAAAATAGTCGTGAAATAAAAGTGCAATTTTTGGAGACAGTATTTCCTAAAATGTGATTGCAAATGGTAGCATAATATTATCCTGAATTAAAAACGTCCAAAAAGTAATTTATCATATCCAATTTGAAATCTTATAACACCCAAACAACTCCAATCTAAATTATGAGAAATTATATGCTAATCAGAGCTAAAAATGAAGGGCTATGATTGTATGTACGTAAGATAAAAACATACATTAATTTTTCATTAATTAATTTTTTTTAGAAAAATATAAGATAAAAATAATACGTGTGAAAGCGATTAATTTTTTTTTGGACTTCTCTCTGAACAAAACAACTCGCCCAGCTCCACTCAATCGAGTTCATCCGAATCTACGACTCCAACATCGACGTGCTAAAATCCTTCTCAAACACAGGAATCGAGCTCACAATTCCTCTCCAGTAGGCTTCCCGATTCAGCCAGCGATTCTCTCAGCCGAGCGCAAGGAGAATCTCGTCGACAACCTTGTCGCTGGAAAGATCTTGGCCGTTCTCGCCGGAAGGATGTGTGCTGCTGTCGGTTCAGTTTAATTTTTCATCTCTTCCTCATCGACAGTGTCAAGGACTCAAGACATGATGTTGTGAGTAATTGGCACGGGTTTCTCTATCACCCCTTCTTAATTTCATGAGATTCCCCCCTCTCTCTCTCAGCCTCCTCAATGTGACAAGTTTTCTTTAGTTTGTATAAATTAGAGCTGATGGTAACTGAATAAGTGGATTGAGGATTAATCAGAGGTAATTAGATCTTAGTTTTTTTTTAATTAGTAATTAGATCTTAGTTGAGACTGATTAAAGACGAATAAGGGTTAATTATGATTGATTGGATCTTAATTGTGACTTAATAAGGTAAATTGACAGATAATTAAGCTTTTATAATTTCTGTAAGGCAAACGTTCTGTAATTTAGACAGAGAAATCTAATTGTAAATTGGCCAGCCATATTAATCAGGGCCTAACTGCTTAAGTAAATTAAGAAAATGAAATATTCAGTGCATTAACCACTAAAATGTGTTTAAATAGTGTTTTTCGGCTGTAAACCACCAGTTGAGATATTGACACTTGGTGAGCTTGCTGATTGTCGTCATGTAGCTGACCACGTAGTAATTTAGTTCACAGAATTGTAATTAAATTGATCCATTTATAAAATTGATTGGTCTAATGAATCTTTCAATCTATCAGGTTAAGACGATAAAGATAATTGAACTATGACGATGAATGATAGGATGCCAATAGGAGAAGAAAATAATTTGCCGAGTCAAGTTTTAATGCAATTTTTTGTCTAAACGATTTTTTTTTAAGGATATTGTTTAAGTTGTTTGTAATGGAGTTCAATAAATAGATTCATTATTTTGTTTAAGTTTCAATGTTAATATATTTTATGTATAATTTAGCTGTTCAATTACTTTAACACTAAGAGTTTCAATGTTAATATATTTTATATATAATTGTGTTGTATTCAAATTTATGTGTGGATAATATGATTTTTAAAATCTTAAATACACTATATTTGTAGTGTCAATATAGATTTCTAAGTGATAATATATTTTTTTATGCTGATTTTATCGTCAATATACCTTTTATTTGTTAATATATTGTTTTCAATGTGGGTATCTCAATTTCACCATCCATATATCATCTTCGATATCAATATACCATTTGGTCATTTTTGCACAAATATAATCTTAGTGCCAATATATTATTTTGTATAATTTAGTTGTTTAATTAATTTAACATAATTTTTGGATGCTAAGTAAATATTATTTTTTTTTGAATTTATGCTTGAATATTATATTTTGGATGTTGAATAAGGAATTTTGGTGATAATACATAATTTTTGGTGATAAGGAATTTTGGTGATAATACTTGGATGTGTTTTCAAGTTATAATGTACCTTTTTGAGTTCTAATATATTTTTTTTTGGCTTATTGATTTTTGTTACTGTTTGTACTTTTTGTGCCTTAATGTATAGTTTTTAATTCGAAGAATAGCCTAGTTTTTAAATTATTCGCAAAACTAGCCGTTTAGCCCAACTACTGGGCGAAACTCACTGTTCACTGGCAAAAAATGAAAAATAAAATAATTTTGCCAGTTTCGTCCCTCCACTGGGCGAAATTGTGGTTCAGCAAAAAAAAAAATTTTGTTTTTTTACAGGAACAATAAAAATGAATAGTTCTTGTTTATATGAGTATGCCTCTAATTGCTTCTTTACTAATATAAATGAAATATTTTTTGTAGCATTTGATTTATTTTCTTCTTTTTTATTAGCATTTGATTTGAATCTTGCTAGGTCAAGTCCATACTCCCTTTTATTTTTATTTTTTTTGAAAGATAAGCGTTTGCTTATGTTGTATTAATACGAATAAATAATTGTTATATGAGCTATTTACAATGATAAAACTATAAAAACTAAAATATTACAAATCCTTAGAGCAACAGTTACTATCTAATAAATATAAAAATAGCAGGAACACAATCTTGCTCTTCCTTATTTCTCAATAAGTGGCGGGGCGAAATATCAACTTTCTCATTTTTTTTCCCATTGGATTAAACTAAACAAATACTGTTTCGCCCAATGACGGGGCGAAATTGGCAAAAAAAATTATTATTTTTTTTGTGCCGGTGAACAGTGAGTTTCTTCCAATAGCTGAGCGAAACTGGCAAAATGGCTAGTTTCGCAAATAATTTAAAAACTAAACTATTTTCCGAATTAATGTTTTTTTTTTTTTGCTAGTTCAAAAAAAAAGTCGGACAATTTGAAGGTTAATATATATATATATATATATTCTTTTTTGTGTCGATATAGTGTTATAATTAAAGACAGATAAACGTAGAAGAGAGCGTGTGGCATGGGAGAGAAACTAGAGGAGGGATTGTGTTGAAAAGATGTATGAAATGGACATGATGGAATGGAGAGGTATATACAAGGAAGGTAACTTTCTACCTCCATACGACATGTGTATCTATTTCGGATTTTCTGTGGCGAGTACTATAGTCATATATGTGCAGCAGGTCACTTTCAAAAGTAGATAATATTCAATACATAATTCGCTACGTGATAAGTTTCTATTCTGATTTGTTATGGCAAGCTTTTCCTTCTAATTAATATCATTAATCAAATTACCATATATGTCATTACTTTTATCTCCCGTGAAATAACTAAGAGCTCCTAATTATTTATCTTATCCAGAGTTGGCAGCAATTTGGAACTTTGAATGGGAACACAGGAGATGGACCTTCCTTTATGTAGGTTAACTATACAAAGTTCACCTATCAGGACTCTAATTAAAAACTAAACCTAATTATTTGTTGCAATAACTTTTTGACAATTGTCGGCAGGATCAATTGCCTAAATATTGCAAAACATTGGTGACTTTATATTACACGATTTTTCATCAAAAAAAAAAAAAAACTTTATATTACACGATAGCAAAAAGTAAATGTTCACTCTGAATTCCAAATATATGTAAATGAAAATAGTTGTTTGCATGACTTTTATGATTTGTGTAATAAAATAGTTATGCTATAACGAAACTAAAACTGAAACTGTGTTCAAGCATGCAAGAGCTAGTTATCTTTTAAATCTAGCTTAATCTTTATTTCCCAAACTTACCCTTTCTTCTTCAAACAAGAACCATAGACCTATATGATTAAACACAATTCACATGGCAACACACACAAAAACAGGAAAAAAATGAAAGTACTAACAATTTAAAACTACTTAAAATAAATACTCGGTCCCTCCGAATTGACGTCCCAAGAGCCAGCCTCTTTTACGTACTCCAAGTACCGCAAAAACTCCGGTCGAGACACCGCCTTCTTCGATGGAGCATCTAGAAGTTTCGCAACAGGATGAGAAAAGACTTTATTCTTTGCCTTTTTAGTCTTTGTTTTCTCTACGAGCGTGACCGTTTCTTCGTTTTTCTTGGAGAGGTCGAAGAAGAACTGCTGAGAAAGGAGACGCCGGTAGCCACGGTGGCTTTTTTGTGTGGCTGATGCACTTGACATGGTTTATTTTGAGAGAGAAAGAGAGGAATGAGGTGTTATGGCTAAATTTATGGTATGGTTTGGGTGTGAATTCATTGTAGTTGGTGTTTATATACACGTGGTCACTCTTCGTTGAAAATGTCTTTTAGATGGGTAATGAATTGGATTATTAAATGTTTGATTGAATCATACAACCACTTGACCAGGCCAACCTTTGAATTTGGAGTTTGGACCCAATGCCTGGGGTGCTTTAGTTATGAAATATACCGATTGCCCAAATGGTCCCCCGGATGATCTAAGTTATGCGGTAATGATACGTGGACTGTCATATGTAAAATAAAATAAAAAATAAGGAAAAATAAAAAGTACATGGAAAGATGAATACAAGAAAATCTTTTGCATCAGAAACAAAGATTATCTGTTTCTAAGGGTTAAAGTTTTTATTCAATTCTTGATTCTTTTTTATTAAGAACTAATTAATCTCTCCAAGTAGAGTTCGAAGCCACGGCCAATCAGTTCATAACTTTGTTATTCTATCCAAATCCAATTTTTAAAAGGAAATCGTTTTTCAAAAGCTTACTGATAAAAACAAATTTTAGTTCAATAAGAAATACAAAAAGGTAATTCATTCCATAAAATATATTTTTTTAGTTTAAAAATACCTCCTATCAGGAGACTAATGAACTATTATTCCATAAAATGCTGTTGCAAAATTTCTTGAATTGTCAATTGAAATTCAAAATGGCAATTTTTTGAAGACAATAATCAAAAGTGTAAAACAAATATAAAAGATAAAAAATGATTCAGCAGATGGAAAAGTGTCGGACAATATAATTGGGGCGTCGTATCTATCTGTACTCTCTTTTTTTGTAGTTGCAACAAATTTGTAAATTATTTTTGTTTAGGACGTATAAGAAAAATGTAATTGTTACTTCCTTTTGTACATTTAAAGTGATACTTGATGATCTAGTTCAGTTATGCTAAAATGGTAATTGAGTTGCATTTTTGGCCGTGTAGATTTTTGTTAACAGGATAAATATTTTATGTACAAGTTTCGTTGACTTGTGGATTTAACGACATGGATTTGACTTGTGGATTTAGAGACATGGATTTGTAAATTTTCAAGAGTTCATATGATATACAGCACCCAATAATGTCCACATTACTTATTGGAAAGTCAAAGTCTGATATCACATGCGTTTGAGACTTGTTAATTGTTATACAAAAATGCTATAAAATCAGAGAAATTAATTACCGAGTCTAATCTTCAAAATAGAAATTAGAGAGGTAACAATGAACATAAGGAAGATATTTTTTATTTTAATTTTAGAGTTGATATAACAATGAACATAAGGAAGTATAATCTGACTTTTTTTTTTTTTTTTTTTTTGGTAGACTTTTGTTCCACTTGTTTGTATTAAACAATAAAAAGGTTCAATAAGTTACAAGAGACGTATCATGCAATGGAAATATGGAAATTACAACATAAGGATCAAGCATTAAGCTATAGAACTAGATTAATCGTTATCACTCCAGACTTCTCAAGGCATCCATTGGGTGGTCATCGTATAATCTGTGCGTCCTAACACTTGGCTCCATTTGAGGGAGAGTTTGACCACTTAACGAACTATCAGTTTGTGAAGTCTTAATTTGTTGGAGAATATGTGACGGTTTCGCTCAAGACATATGCACCACCAGGTGGCTGCACATGTGGCATCCTATGATTGTTTTTGTTGTTTCGTCAAGCCAGCTCGGTTGGATAGCCAGAATGAGGCAGTGTCCTATGATAAGCCCATGAGTTGCCATCGTGCTCGAGTGTGAATCCAGATGCCTCGTGTGTAAATGTAGGAGGCAAGCATGTGGTTCATCATTTCGGGTTATCTTTTGCATAGGGGACAGAGGGGGTCATGGGGCCAAATTTCTTTTGGCTAGATTTTCCGCCGTGAAGATTTTATTTTGAAACACTAGCCATAAGAAAGTTTTTTTTTTTTTTTTGGGGGGGTGCTCCTGGGTTAGCCAGGGTTGAGTATGGCTGCCGAGAGTAATGAGGTGACGGACCCCATTGCCAGTGTGCATCATTCGAGTGTGGAGGAATATGAGTTGCTGATCTGTATAAATGAGAGGGAGTTGATTGAGATATTTGGCGAAGAAGGAGAGGTGATTAGAAGGAAGTGTATGTAGTTGGGTGGCTCCGTGGATATTATAAATTGTTGACATTAGTTCTGGCCATGCTTGAAGTGGATTGTGATCTAACTTCCAAAGTCATTTGAGTAAGAGAGATATGTTTTGAGTTTCCAAGTTGGTGAAACCAAGACCTTCATTGTTTTTTTGGGAGGCAGCATTTAGTTCAGTTGACAAGGCAGCGACCGCCCAAGTTGACAAGGCAGCGACCGCCCAAGCAGAAGTCATCTCCCTTCCAAACGAAAGAGTGAATGAGTTTGGTGATTGAGTTAATAACTCTTGTGGTATTTTGAAACATTGCATCATGTAGGTTGGGAGTGCCGAGAGAACGGCCTTGATAAGGGTAACTCTCCATAGAATTTTTCTTTTCCCAGACGCGAGTCTTTGGCGCACTTTGTGAATAAGTGGTTGGAAGTGGAGCTTAGTTGGGAAGACCAAGAATTTTTTTAGTTGGGTTGGTGGCGAGTGAACAGGTAAGGATTTGATCCAATCCGTTTAGCAGTCCTAAAATATGTCTTGTGAGGTAAAGCATAAAAAAGAGTTGGTTAACCATCTAATAAGCGTGATGATTTTATGGTTCAAACGATTAGTTCGTCACTGGGTTCATTTTATAAAAGGTTATAATTTACATGGCATGATTACAAACTATGAAATAAATATGTTTCAATAAAACACATACATTTATGAATGCCAAACTAACTATATTCTTATGCATTTTATCGTTCATGGATTAGAGAAGACAGACATGAATAATCTCCATAACGACAATGGCAACAAGAGCAAGACTTGTCACGGCATCCGATTTCAGCAAGTGTCGTTTTACGAGTTCACAATCTTAGTAAAAATATTTTTAAGTCCTCTAAATAATTTCACAAGTATATATATGGAAATGAATATAGAGTGTCAATCCACAATAAGGTAAGGCACTAAATAATTAACTTTTTAATCTCACTTTTAATTTAGTGTTATAATTTAAAAGGTTGTTGTTGATGTTTTAATAAGAAAATATGCGAGAGAAAATAAAAGAAATAAAGATTTATTTGTGCAAGTTTAAAAAGAGAAAAAATAGGAAAATAATGACGATTCGTTTAATATATAAATCATGAATCACAAAAGATAGCAAATTAATTAAATAGTATTTAAAAGTAAGGTTTAACCAATCTCCTTTCAAAAATCAATCAATAAATATATCAAATACCAGATCCACTCAAAAACTTTCACTTTTAAGTTGTTCTTGTACTTGATACAAAATCATATTTGAATAGCAAAAAACTATTCCAAGTTCTTAGTATCCAAACAAATCTCAACACAAAATATCTCACACAAATATTTTAAGTTATCTTTCCAAATAACTCAACTTAAATCTTAAGAAATTGTGTCGAAATTTAAACTTTTAATGATCACAATAAAATGCAAAAGTTCACTTAAGAGTTTATCAATAAATGTCACACACAAAGTCTTTCCCTACTTAATAAAACTACTCACAACGCATATTTACAAATACTTGCGATATTTTATTCATTCAACATAATAGAAAAATTAAAGAGAAAATAAAAGGAAAATCAAACCCTAAGTGAGGATCGATCATGAGTCTTCCCTTTCTTGATTTAATCTCCCCTTCTATACTTTCTCCTTCTAGATCAAGCTTAGTCTCTCTACAAATTTCTCTCTCTCTTTTTATTCTCTAAAATTAGGGTTAGAGCTTGGATTTTAATGGTGGAAAAAGAAAGAAGAAGAAGAATGAAAATGAAGGTGTAATAATGAATGGATGTGGATGTAAGAATGGATATAATAATGGATACTTAGAGAGAGAAATGATGGTCATTTTATAGAGAGATTTGACCTAAAAGAGATTTGGCATGAGAGTTATGGGACTAAAGAAAAGGCTTGTTCCGGTTTTTTATTTTAGCTAGTTAACTGGGGGATCTTTAACATTTCCTACTTCATTCCCTTATTCAAACTCTGACTCAACTCGTTTGGGTACACTTCTTGGGTGTCTTTATCAATTCTCTTCATTACCTTAAATTATCTCAGGCATGGCTATGTGTCGACTCGTGATAAGTTGAAAATTAGATTCCAAATCTAATCCAGTGAGTCAGAATTTGCCACGCATCTTCGCCCTTATTGCTGTTGAAAATGAGTTGACACGTGTCAGCTCGTGGTTGGCCCATTCCTAACCTCGTACTAATCTGTTTGCAGATTCTGCAGATAACGCATGAACTTCGCCTCCAACTATTGACACTGGACCGTCCAATGAGTGTGAAAACAAGCGTTGCAGAGGGAACAAAGGTGCCCGATTCTTCATGGAATGGAGGGAAAATTACAGTCTTCTGGAGAGACGCATTTTCTACTAACGCATTTTTACAGGTGTCGAGTTGAAAATCGAAGAATCTTGTACGGCTGCGCCAGCCTTTGCAGAAATCGCATGAGCTCCTATCTCCATTTCGTTTTGCTGGAGGATCTATTGATGGTTTAAACAAGCGTTATAGAGGAAACGGAGATATCTAGTTCTTCGTGGAACGGAGGGGAATAGTAGTGGCTGAGATAAGGACGCGTTTTCGGCAAACACGTGACGCCACGTGCTAGCGGATGAGTCGTGGAAAATATACCTCATACTAATCCTTGTACGGGTGTATCAGCGATGCTCCCCAATCAAATACCGCCACATGTCTCCTCTAATCAAGATTCTAACCATTCAAGCCACGTGTTACTTTTTGGTTTGTTGATTTCTAACGGGTTTGCCACGTGTTACCTTTGATTGGCCTAGAAATAGTTCTCATACATTGCTTTGAATAATCTGGGAAGATTAATGGACATGTGTCTCGTTCGGATTGGTTGAAAAAGGGATCTGACCTGGTCAAAGGTCGACTTTGACCAAGGTTGACCAGATCTTGTATCGTATTTTCTGAGGGTTCTAGAAGATCTTTTTTCGCGAGGTTTGTACCGTTGGATTCGTCTCGTCACCCTATTCGATTTGATATCTAGTTTGACCTCTTTTGGGATAGTTGACTTTTGGTCAACTGGGTGATTTCTCGGGTTTGATTTTTCATCTTTTTGTGGATTTTGTAGATTTTGGCTTGGATTGTGGTAGGTAAGGGATATAAGTGTAGGATTAGTGTCCTAGGCCAAATGTATTTGTGCTAGGAAATGGATTATGTATTAAGACATTATTACTTATTCAATAAAAATTATTTCTTATATATCTGTGTGTATGAGTTGTGAATGTAAATTTACATATCTTATATCAACCATGAATGACACTTCGGGTTCATGCCATCAGAATATGTGATTCTGATAGTAGAACTGTGACCCAACGAATGACATTCTAAAATATCCCTATTGATATGTAGGATGTTTATAAATAAACATACTTAAGGTAAGAATCGACATATCCACACTAGTATATTCGCAGGCTGGATGATCATGTTCTGCTGATCATGGACATCGAGTTGTCAAGTCTGGAATATAGGTACATGTTAGAGAATACATACTGGACTGACCACGCTATGAGAATATGCATGATATATGTCATTAGTGATTCTCATATGAATAGTGTGCTTGTTCCAACGACCTGAGGTCACCATGGATTCATGTATGTGGACCTGCATATTTTAATATGATCCTATGTCATTCGTAAAGAGATGATCATTAGGGTCATCATTGATTGTGCACTGAATCATGACGAGGAATGTGAGTGACTAAGATGGGATTTGTTCCTCTCGTCAAGAGGAAGATATCTCTGGGCCCCCTGATGAACTAGGACTGAAGGAAATGCATGACCATGCTCAAAATGGATTAACATGTGTTGTTAATATCATTTTGTATTTACTCAGTCTAATTCTCGATCAGGAAAGAAACTTTGATCAAACTCAAGGATGACATATTTCCATGCCTTGTGATCAAGACATATATCATAAAACAAAAGGAATAAACAAACGTCTATTCAGATAGGTTTATGATCGCTGATCATTTCATTTAACATGGGTAGTCTATGACATCAGTCTAGAGGTTACTCATGACTTACGATCTTTAGAAGATTATTGCCAGCGTTAAATGGAACCGGCAAAGTCACACAATGAATATGAGGCTGAGAGGTGTACGGACACTTCTTTGTCTTTGTCGAGATTGTTAGAACTTGCGAAGATTGCGAAATATCGAAGAAGTTAGAGATCATCTAATTTGTCGTGGATTTAAGGAGTGATACACCCATTGGAAATGGCATGGAGAGAGCGATAATGTTGGGACAAACACGACTGTATTTGATGTACCTGGTTTGGGTGAATTTATAGAAAATGAAAATATAGAAAATTTAGATCGGGACACTTTCGTACAAGATGATCAATTGGGGGATGAGAATGAAGAAAATTTAGATATTCCACGGTGTAATGAACATAATGATGATTTTGATGAAATGATAAATAATGTAGCACAAAATTTTAATGATATTCCTGAAATTTTTGAAAATTTCTGTAATGAATCTAACATACCGTTATTTCTCGGTTGTACGAAATTTACCAAAATGTCAGCTGTTTTTAAATTATACAACTTAAAAGCCAAAAATGGATGGAGCGATAAAAGTTTCACATCTTTACTCAAACTGTTAGGAGAAATGCTCCCGGAAAAAAATGAGTTGCCGGATTCAACCTGTCGGGCGAAAAAGTTGTTGTGTCCTTTGAGTATGTCCATAGAGAAAATCAATGCATGTCCAAATGATTGCATATTATACTGAGGAGTGTACCATGATTTGGATAAATGCCCAAAGTGTAACGCTTCGCGGTACAATAAGAGGGATGATGAGAGTGATGATCGAAAAAAATCCGCAGCGAAGGTGTTTTGATCTTTGCCAATAATACCTAGGTTTCAGCGTCTTTTCGCAAATCCCAAAGATGCTAAATTGTTATGGTGGCATTACGATTGTCGTAAAGACGACGGAATGCTCAGACACCCCACTGATTCTCTAGAATGGAGGAACATTGACAGGTTATTCAACGATTTCGGCGGTGATGCTAGAAATTTGAGGTTAGGGCTATGTACGGACGGGATGAATCCTTACGGCAATATGAGTAGTCGTCACAGTACGTGGCCAGTTTTACTATGTGTTTACAATCTCCCTCCATGGTTATGCATGAAACGACGGTATTTAATGATGTCTTTGCTAATTTCGGGTCCTAAACAGCCGGGTAATGATATAGATGTGTTTTTGGCTCCATTGTTTGAGGAACTTGATAAACTGTGGAGGGACATAGTGCGTGTATTTGATACATGGAAGAAAGAATTTTTTACCCGCCATGCCATAATTTTGTGCACGATTAATGATTTTCCCGCATACAGTAACTTGTCGGGTTTCAAGAATAAAGGAGCCAAAGCGTGTCCTATTTGTGCGGAAGAAAAGTGTTCCATACGGTTGCCTAACTGTAAGAAGAATGTGTATATGGGACATCGTAGGTTTTTTCGCCGGAACCACCCCTATCGACGAAAGAAAGAGGAATTCGACGGCACTGTTGAACTCCGGAATGTGCCAATGGCATTAATCGGGAAAGAAGTTTATGAAGAAATAAAAAATGTAAATGTTCAATTTGGAAAGAAATCTGACAAAATCCTGGACGGCCTATGGAAGAAAAGATCTATATTTTGGAATCTTCCTTACTGATCTAATTTGAAAATTCGGCATTGCTTGGATGAGATGCACATAATTAAGAACATTTGTGAAAGTCTGGTTGGGACTTTGTTGAATATTCAAGGAAAAATAAAAGACGACGTCAAAGCTAGACAAGATATGGTTATAATGGGGATTCGGCCTGAACTAGCACCTCAGGATGGAGGAAAGCGAATTTTCCTACCTCCAGCATGTTTTACTTTATCAAAACAAGAAAAAATTAGTTTGTTGGAGTGCCTGAAGTCTGTAAAGGTTTCATCTAGTTATTCATCGAATATTTCTAGAAATGTATCGATTAAAGAATTGAAATTGATTGGTACGAAGTCACATGATTGCCACGTCCTTTTAACTCAGCTTCTCCCTGTTGCAATTCAAGGAATTCTCCCCCAAAATGTCAGACACTCCATCACCAAATTGTGTTTTTTCTTCAACTCGATTTGCTCCAAAGTGATTGATCTCGGTACATTAGACAAATTACAGGCCGATGTCGTGTTGACCCTCTATGAGCTGGACATGCATTTTCCGCCCTCATTTTTTGATATCATGGTGCATTTAACCGTTCATTTGGCCAGGGAGATAAAATGTGTGGGCCAATGTTCTTGCCATACATGTACCCGTTTGAGAGAGCAATGGGTCAATTAAAAGGACGTCCTGAAGGAAGCATAGTTGAATGGTACGTTACAGAAGAGGTAATCGAGTTCTACACTGATTATCTAGACGGAGTCGAACCTATTGGTCTTCCCATGTCTCGACACGAGGGTAGACTCCGCGGTATCGGTACAATTGGATTCAAACTTGTTAAAGTGGCCCTCGAATTACGAAACAAAGCTAATCTTAAAGTTCTGCAACACCTTACTGTTGTGTCTCTATATGTGGACGGGCGCATTGCCGAGTTACGACAACAGAATCCTTCTAAAGAGGAAATCTGGATAACCAACGAGCATAATATTAATTTTGTAAAATGGTTCGCGTACAAAGTACAGTCCCAGAGATCAGAAAACATCGACGAATCTATTAAATGGTTGTCTAACGATACCTATCAAGGTTACGACATGAATGGGTTTATCTGATATACCAAGCAACAAGATTGTAAAAGCATAGTGCAAAATAGTGGAGTGACATTAGTAGCTTTATTAGGTGCTGAAGATACATCAATGTCGTATTACGGTTGGATTGAGAACTAGATTATTTCAAATTTCGGATACCCCTATTTCTGTTTAAATGGATCGATAATCGCCGTGGAGTCAAGAAAGACAAAGAAGGGTTTGTATATGTCGACTTTAACCAATTGGGTTATCAACACGACCCTTTTATATTGGCAAAACAAGCAAAACAGATTTTTTATGTTGTCGACCCGGCCGATCAAAAATTGCATGTTGTTCTTCCGGTAAAAGATGAATTGTCGGTATAACAATATTTGAAAAAGTCATATGAAAGACAACACTTGCTCATCTTGCAATAGAGAAAAACCAAATAACATCGATTTTCCATGAAGTTTCACACCTACAAATGGCGCAAAGGGAATATTGTACTTCTTTGTTCTACAGGTTGTGTCAAATGTGACAATATCCCCATATCCCCACAATACTCATACGGCAATCTCGACCGCGCATCTATCTAAAATTTGTTAAACTAAGCGATCTTCTATAAAATCGATCGAATAGAAGAAAGTCGGGCTTTCTGCTTGTTTTCTCATATAATAACTTTTTGCATAGCTTATGCATCGCACATTACGCTTGTGATTCCTAAAAGCTTTTCTTGAGATTTCATCCTCATCACACCCAGTCATATAAGCAGGCAGCCCCGTGGGAACTCCATGTTCATAAAAATTGTCTACTAATTTCGTTGCTGCACTCTGGCAATTTTTTTTCATACCTAATATTTATCACACTAGTTGGACTAACCAAGATATGCTTGTGTTCATCATGAAACAATCCAATCTCCCACTTCTTTATTTTAGGTATATATTTGGTCAAGAGTCGAGCTGTTATATCCCAGAATTTTATTAAAGGTATTTTCGTAAAATTAAAATTTGTAGTACCTATATGTAAATTTTTGAATATTTTAGAAGCTAGGGGCTAAATTGCAAATTTTAAAAATTAGTTTTTATTGAAGTTAATTAATTAGTTGTATGTATGTGTGCAAAGTTATGTATAGTTATGTGAAAAGTTGTGTATTTATTAAAGGTTATATACGTGTTTAAAAAGGTGTGATGTAATAAGGGTGTCTTGAAAGGGTGTCCTTAGAAAAGAATAAGTATAAAAAGCTTGCAACATGGGTTTATGTAGCACCTCCTCAGTCTCTCCCGATTCTCTTTGTTTCATCTTTTTCTCTCTCTCTCTTTCATTTCTACTCTGGGCCTGTTTGATATGAAAGAATTTGAGGGAAAGAAAGGGGGCTCTTAGAAATGGAAATCATAGTAAAGTGTTTGAGAGAATTGCTTTTCTTGATCTGTTGATAATGGAAAGTGAAAATTATTGTTTCATGCGAAGAAAGTTAAAAGGTAGTTAAAAAAATAATATTAAATTATGTTGTTGTAAGAAATTATAACAAATAAACAGTATAAAGAAACTTAAAGCTCAACAAAACCAATTCTAACAATTAAATTAAATTAAATTCATATTTAAAATTTATTTTACAATTTCACCATCGCATCCTTAATCTCTTATTTCATTATAACCCTTGGTAGAACCTATAATCCTCATCTCTAATTTAATAACTAAACCTAACTCTAATGGCCTAATCCAATGCTTAAATGTAATCCAAATATTTCAATTCCTATATTCTGCCAATTGTACCCAAATTATCCAAATTTCATCCAAATTCCACAAAATTCAGCAAAATAAAAATCCAATTTCATCCATATTAACCAAGTTAATTGCGTTCAGTGCGGTATCATAGCGGTATCTTGGTTGTGTACCAGTGCTAGATTGTGAATTTCACTTTGGACAGAGAGAGACGAGGTTTTTCAAAATCAAAAGATTTCTTCCAAATCAACTTGGTGGGAGTACCACTTAGGCTCATAGCCGATCAGCTCTAGAGAGAGGGAGAGAAAGCAGCAAGGACCAGAGAAAATGTGTGAGAGAGAGAGACATGAATTTCACTTAGGACAGAGAGAGCTTGCGAGAGAGGGAGAGGTCACGCTTAGAAGAGAGGCACAAGAGAGAACTTGTTTTCCACTTGTTTTGAGCCGAAAACAAGAGAGAAAACAAGGTGGGACGAGGAATTTTTCGGTGGGACCAGGAATTGATATTCTTGGTAATAATCAAGCATCAAACAAGAGAAAGAAAGTCCTTTCTAAGAATTAACTTTTTTTTCTCCAGCTTTCAGTCATTTCAAACAGTCCCTCTATGACAAGAGAAAATCAAAGTTTGATTTAAATACTTTGATAAACCTCTCCAAAATCTACCCTCAACTCTCTTCCTCTCTAATAACTCCAATAAACAAATAAGCTATCCAAATTCTCAACAAGAGGTTAGAGTATTTCAGTAGATGAGTAAAATCTAGAAATATCAGAAGGGTCGGTTCATTTATGTCGCATTCATTTCAAGCAATAATTTATACTCTCAAATACGTTTACGATTTTTAAACTATTTAATTTTAATAGATATCACTTATACCTCAGTTCGAAAATGGAACCGGGGTGTAGCACGAGCAATACAACCTACCGAAATACTCGACGATTCCTCTTATGTTTACTACCATCATTTCCCGATCGATTTTCCCCATGATCATTTCCCCCATTACATGAGCATACTCAATAACAAATTATTAGTCCGTCTTTATTATCATCTTTTCGGCTCGTTCGAATATGAATTCTGAAACCTCTCTCTTTGACATATACTCCCGATAATATGAATCAATACTTTTTGATGAATCAAATTGTTGACCAATTGCGGCTTAAAGGGGTTAAAGGCCTAATTTTATGTGGAAGTGTGGATTTGACTTTTAGGGTCTTACAAATTTTAGTTTGTTTGACTTTTAAGTTGGATGGTTGAATTAAATCAAATAATAAAGAGCCATTGTTGGAGTTCATGGTGCGGGCAACCCTCATCATGTTCTTGTATTGTTCCCAAACTTCATATAGAGATTCTGAAGGTCTTTGACTGAAATTCATGATCTGGCATCATTAGTGCGTGGTTTTTCTCGGGGAGAAGTAGTGGTCGAGAAAGATCTTGGCCAGCTGGTTCCAGTTGCTGATCGAACCTCTTGGAAGTGCATGAAGCTAGGCCCTTGCTTTATCTCCTAGTGAGAAAAGGAACAATCATAGTCGAATCAAGTATGGGGGAACTCCTTTCTGTTTCAGGGTGTCATAGTACTCCTTGAATACTGATAAGTGCAACATCGAGTATTTGGAGGGTAAACATCTTGAATTGGGTTTGTTGAACTATGTTGCCTAGAGAAGGTTTGATCTCGAATGTATTCGCGTCCACTGCTAGTGCCAGGATGCTTGACTGTGGAAGGATCATGCTTGGCAAAGTGTATTCGCATAGTGTCCTTCGCATAGGTGATAAAGTGCATTCGCACGTGTCCTTCGCATCGGTGATCATGGGTGGTTTGCCTGGTCATCTAGGTTAGGGTTGAGTGGTGGTGCATCAGGATTCAACAGTATATGCGCATTTTTGTTTGGTGGTATAGGTTGATTCATCTGATCCCATGGTCCGTTTCTCCCCTTGATGCATAATTCGTCCGGTCGTCCTCCTCTTCTGATTGACAGCTTTCTTGCCCTCGTGTTCACGTTCAATTTCTTTCTTCGTGGAGCTCGTTTAGGTGTGATTGGTGGATATTCTACTCACTTCGTAGGTGGTATCGCGAGCCTATATAGGGCAGCGTCTCTTCTTTAAGTCACCAAAAGAAAAATTCAAGATTAAAAGAGAAAAGAAAAATTGTTTGGTCTCCCAACCAAAAATCAAGATTTCCAATATATGTGCCTCCTCGGCAACAATGACAGAAAAGGATGTTGATGGGCTGTATATATGGATAAAAGTTAGGTCCCAATTCGATATTTGTAGATCTCAATTTACTTTATTTTGTTGCCCTCACAATCTAATGTTTAGCAAGCTGGGGTGTCGATCCGCGAGGAGGTTAAGCTGGAGTATCGGATTAGATTTTGGGTATGTTAATCCAAAGCGAATCTATTATTTACTTGGTTTGGTTGAGAGAAAGAAAATAAAAGTAAAGTAAAAGGAAAGGTTGCACTCGCGCTGTCAGTGCTCTTGCGAGGGTGATCTAGTAGTTGTCTATTAGAGAGCAATCTAGGGCTTGGTGATTTTGATGATCGCTCCAGTTACTCCTTTAGGTTGCTTCTACTTATCCTTGTTACTGCTGATGAGGGGGATCCACCATGTTATCGTGAAATCATCCATCTGAGGGAATCGTTGTGCTCGCACCCTCGGAACTCCCGACCAAGATACGAGCCTTTTGAGATATGTGACGTTCGCTGCTCCCCCCGAACTTCCCGGCTACCGTAGTGCCTCGTCAGTCCAAGTGTTGATTGCGGGTCAAGCTTTCGACTTTTCCTGTCGGTACTTCGTCCTCTCTCTCTCTCTCTCTCTCTCTCTCTCTCTCTCTCTATAATGCTAAGTTCGTAGTCGCAGGCTATCACCACATGCGACTAATAGAACTATCTCTCTCTCTCTCTCTCTGAGTGCATTTTGTTGGGGAACCCATAGCCATGTATGATACATGTGTAGCGGAACCTACGATTCAACCCTCTCTAGAATCATCGTCAAGAAAATAAAAGTACGAAAACTGGTACTTAATATATCTTGGATCTTCCTGATCCGGGAGAGAGAAATGGATGTAGGTTTGAATAAACTTTCGCCTTGCTTTCTTCTCCTTCCTACACGAAGCTTGCCTCCTCGATCTTCCTTGGACTACTTAGGATATGTCTCGATCACTTGCAAATATGCAAAGTAGGAGATATATACTTGTATCCACGTCAAACTTCGAATAGATAGAATAACCGGACTCGTCTAGACGAGGTCGGAAATACTTTTAGGAGGCTCTCACAAAAACTCTCTCTTTCTCTTTAGATAGGGCACCTATGGTGTATCTAATAGAAGGGGTTGCTTCTCTATTTATACTAGAGAGGGGCGAACGATTCCTCAGTTACCTTAACTTAAATCCAAGCTGTCAGCGCAGTTCCGTTCGAACGGATTGATGATCCATTCAAATGGATTAGTGTTTTCTAATCTAGAAACCTTGGTTGCTGTAATGTGTATTTTTATACACATTTTTAGGGGATTTTATCATATAAAATACACTCTTAAATCACATAAAAATATGAAAAGTGTTTAAAATTAATAAAAATTATTTTTAAATCTCTAAATACATTTTTGTGTGATTTTTTAGATAAAAAGACCAAGAAACGAATATTTGGAGGACTTGGCTGAAAAGTCAACTCCAAAAGAAGCACCGATTTGAAAATTTTGGAACAAGGATGGCCGAATTCTCCACAAATTTCTTGCGAAAACCCTACATACACCTATTCAAACTTCTATAACCATTTCCAACCAATCATACAAGCAAAATCACAAAAATCCATAAAAATATAAAAACTCAAACCCGAAACCCGCATTTGACCAAAAGGGTCAAATGGGGTGTCAGCATGTAAGTCCAGAGGAGACAAATCCAACAGTACAAATATTGTGAAAAAAGACCTTCCGAAACTCTCGAAAATAAAAAATGAAAATTTGATGAAAAAAATTAAGTGCAATTCGACACGTAGGGGGGGGGTGTTGACAAATAACAATTCAGCTCGAATCACAAAATTCTGAAAACGAGTTCTTTTTCTTCCATTCAAACCTTCATGTTTCCATTCCTCTGGAACTAGATCCCTCCATTTCGCACTATCTAAGCTCTACTGAATCAATGGATAACTCCATTTAATCACATGCCGGCGCAGAAACAAAAGAAAAGTTGAAACGCGTTTTTAGTTCACGCATGATTCAAGCCAAAATACCTCCATTTAGTATAAACAGATCCCTTCATTTAATCCATTCTCATTCAAAGCAAAACACAAGAGAAATTCAACCAAACTATATTCCTTTGATTTTTCTGATGTACGAGGAAAAATGCTCCCTACTCGCTAACTGACACGTGGCGAGTTCAACCAAAATGAGGCTGCTCAGTACGTATAGTACGAGGTTAGATCTGGCCAATTCCTACTTGACACGTGGCATCTCTTCCCTCAGCAAATGAATTAGGTCTTTTCTTAATTCTCTCATCTGGATCCGAGGAAAATCTTTTTCTCCCTCCATTCCGGTTTTGACAAGTGGACTGGACCGAGATATTTTGAAGGATTAAAGGAAAATGCTAGATAGCTCCCAACAAAATGTACCAGGCAGAAATTAAATAAGAAAATAAAGGCAAATACTATACATCTCCCAAATTACTACCCCAAAACAGAACCGAATTTGCAAATTTCCTTAGAACCACAACCCCATTTCAAAATATTTTTAAGCCAAAAAATTTCTAGAAATTAAACCCTTCTTCTTCCTTCAAACATCATTCGTTACACACCATTCTCTCATCTTCTCTTTTCTCTCCTGTCTTCTGTACAAAGATAGCATTGTGCAACTTGGTGCAGATTCAAGAAGATTTCATTACTTTGAAGCACCTTAAGGCAAGACGTGGTACATCTTAGAGAGCTCTATATCGACACTCCAGTCATCCCTGCCATCTTCCGAGTTTTTTAAAGTGTTATTTTATTTTTTTCTTCTTTCTTTATATGTCATGGGATTGAAAGTTAGTAAAACAATATGGGTTTTGTGATGAAAATTGTATATTCTATGCAATCACTACTACAAAAATCAGAATTTGCTACCGAGCTGCTGGTAGCTGAATGTCCAAATATAGTCGCAAAAGGGAACCTGTGACCAAAAAACTGGTCGCTGCTTTCGTAGCCACATCCCCGTCTCTGATTCTATTTTGCTACCAATATACATGTTTGTCGCTAAAGAAATATCTATTACTACCAACTTGTTGGTCGTTAAAATTAATATATCAGTTGCAATTGATTGATTGTTGGTCTCAATTGAGTGCTCTAATAGGTATATAGCAACTAACTTTTTGTCGCAAGAATTATTCATGTCGTCACTAATCATATTATTAGAGACTAAATATCGGTTGCAAAACATTAATACCATAATAAAATAATTTATTCGGGACAATATATTCATCGCCAAATACATAAGGAAGAAATCTTGGTTACTAATTTTATATATTGGATTCTATTGCGACAATGTAGTCGTCGCTAAACAAATTTAAAGATTCTTTACCTACCAATATCCAATTCATTTCAAATAAAATAAATCACACAATTCTCAAAATTCTTAAATAAAAATTTATAATAATTTTTTTCATAATTAACAATATTAATCATGAAAAGTAATAATAACATCACATAATACAAAATATCATGAAAATTCAAGATTACAAAACATTCTACACAATCCAATCAAAATAAGAAAAAAACTTAAAAAGAGTAATTACTTGTTGAACATCTTAATATTTACTTCAAGTGCAGGAGCATGACACTTGTTCCTACAATGACTTGCATATATCTTAGAAAAAATATCAAATTATTATTCATAAAAACTAAGAAAATAATGTATTTGATTTCAAATAAAGTAAGAAAACAGAATATATTTGATTAGATCCTACCTTCTTATACATTGCTATAAAATGTACTTGAAGACTGTTCATAGCTTCCCGAAGGGCCTAGCATAAGAAACAAGTATAGAATTTAATAAAATAAAATAAATCTTAATAACTAAATAAGTAACTAAAATTTAATAAAATTAATAAGCAAATAATTAATAATAAAAGAAATAGTTGAAGCTTACACTTGTATTAAAAAAGTCTGTTCCATCCCAAAGCAACATACTATTTTTTCTTTTCCACTGTTTAACACAAATTAACCAATTTAATTACTTATTTATTAACAACATATTTGTTAACCATCTTGCGGTACCGGTACGATGCCTATTTTTCTGCATATCGTACAACCTTTCCAATGCTATAGTATATATGAATACTTTTGCAAAAAAAATATATAACTTGCAATACTATCTGTTGAAATATTAAAATTATTATTTGAAGATGTTATGGTTAGAAAGTTTAAATTTGGTAACAAAAATTTAACTTGTGTGAAATTGCCAATCAAACAATGTACAAAAAATGAAAATGAAATATAAATGTTAAGTTGATACCTTTTTTTTTTCGGAAAAGAGAGATCCGAAAATAGTTTTGCACCAAGCAGAAAATATATCCAGCTATAATAGCACAAATTACCAGCACTAAATCTGCAAAATAAACCGAAAAAATAGAAAAATTAGTATGCAGGATATTATTTACAAAAATCCGTTAAAAGATGTTACAATAGTGGCGATATATTGATCTAAATACAACGACTCACCAAATGAAAGCATAGTCAGCATTAAATTAAATAAATAAAAAACGAACCAAAATAATATATTAAAGTAGTCATGAAGAAAGAATGCTAGTTTCTTGAAGATAAAAATCCTCATCTTGTATAATTACCTCAATTTATGAATTATTATCTTAATCCAGCTTAATGCATGCATGATATAATTGCATAAATACATCATAAATGTTAAGAAGACTAATATGATCCAATAATATCACATAAATCAAATAAAAACCGCTCAGCATGTCTATGTATCCTGTCAAGTTTGATTTCTCTCCTGCTATTGTTGTCATCCCATAAATGAAAAAAAAAAAACTTTTTGTCTAATTTTGAAATTTTAGCGAAATATTATTAATTTATTACCAGATTAAACCCCTTTTGGTGAAGGCTTTGGGCTTTGGGCATTTGGCAACTGACGATAACTGTATCAATATATCACCTACAATCAAGATGCAAAATTAATCTCCGACGCAACAAAAATTACCAAAACAAAATTAGAACTTTCTATTTACTAAAAATTAGAACATTAATCACAAATTAGACACTTTTCCATGATTTGAGAAACTTAAACCAACATGTAGAATAGTAGAGCAGTCATGATATGAGAAGCTCACCTAATTAGAACCGCAACTTGGTACAGAGCAGTTGCAAGAGTGCGTAGGAGAGGAGAGGAGAGGCGAGCTTAGCCTGTCAAGATCGAGAAGAGAGGCGAACAAGGCCAGTAACGACGGGGAAGAGAGGCGAACTCGGCCGACGAGCTTGGCCAGTAACGATAGGAAGAGAGGTCCGCTCATCCAGTCAAGGTCGGAGGAGAGCAAGCTCGGCCAGCCACGGCCGTGAAGAGAGGAGGGGATCAGCGTGAAGGACCTAGGGTTTTTCGAGTTGGGGTTAGTGGAGAGGAAGAGCGAAAATTTCAGAAATTTGGAATGAGCTACGGACCTGGACCTGGTTGGGTTTATGTGGTCAATTTGTCCATATGAATTAACTTTAGGTGGGAAAATATTATTAATGGAGGGGATGAAAAAAATTTGGAGTGAAATTTAGGTGGGAAACAAAATTTGACAGCTTATTTAATTTCTTATGTAATTTAAATATTTTGTTATTTTATTCAATTATGTAGAAACACTTTATTCACTTTTATGGATGAAATAAAATATCTATTTTATCATAAAATATTATGTGAGTACATTAATTAGAATTTATATATTAATATCAAAATTGTATCAAATCAATCATTATAATATTGGATTATATCAATACTTGTATCAAATTCATAACAATTTCAATAAGGAGGAAATTCCCTCCAATAAAATTTGTTTGATCGAGGGAAGTATATGTGAATATATTCCAATAGGAAGAGAAAGTCCCCTAAAACTAAATCCAATTCAATTATTAAAGATGATCAATACTAATAAATAGAGGTGGCAAATGGGCGGGTTGGGCCGAGTTCGGGTCAGGTTATTTCGGGTTCCGGGTCGTTCGGGTCACGGGTCGTTCGGGTCACGGGTCATTCGGGTCACGGGTCGTTCGGGTCTCGGGTCGCTCGGGTATCGGGTCGCTCAGGTACCGGGTTGTTCTGGTCTCGGGTCGATCGGGTCTCGGGTCGTTCAGGTCTCGGGTCGTTCGGGTTATGGGTCAGGCGGGTTCGGGTTACATGTCAATCGGGTTATGGGTCATTCGGGTTTGTATTTCGGGTAATTCGGGTTTGTGTTTCGAAAAAGTTTGGTCTGTGTTTTGAGCAATTCAAGTTTGTATATAGATAGACGAAATATCGAAAATTCGACTTAATTTTCATAGTTCCTAAAATTGGAATCAGGATCTAACTCGTTCACTGTCTGTGTAGTGAGAATCATCCGACTCTGATTGGAATCGTCCGAGTCGAATCGGAGAATCTGATTTTTTTAAAGTATTATCTTTAAATTAAAAAAATGGAATAAAATGAAAAAAAATTTTAAAGTTATAAAAATATGGAAAGATTCAAATAAAATATAATCATATACATTTGGATATATCTATTATATATGATATTTTTGACTATATTTTTTATTTAAGAGGGGCAATGAAAAAAATCGAACTTGGTCTAATTTTGTTGTTGACCTGTTTATTGCACGATATTATATAATATTAATTTTGTATGTTGTTATTAGTTATGTGTTATTTATACAAAATGAGTTCACTATAACAAACCAAGTTTTCTATTAAAAAATATTAATTCATTAATGCATTAATAATTTAATATCATAAGATGTGAGAATTAAAAAATCATCATTATACACATAACACATGTAGATATACAACTTTTTCAATGTAAAATTACAGAAAGTCCAATAATTATGGCAAAATCAGCACACAAATATTCAGTTTTATGTTATTCATCTTGCATTACATATTATTCAGGTTTCGAAAATTAGGCGGGTCATTCGGGTTCGGGTTCGGGTAATTCGGGTTACGGGTTGTTCGGGTTTCGGGCCATTCGGGTTTCGGGCCGCTCGGGTTTCGGGCCATTCGGGTTTCGGGTTCTTCGGGTTTCGGGTCATTCGGGTTTCGGGTCAGGTCGGGTTTCGGGCCGTTGACTTGTCAACATCTTTGGATCGGGTCAGGTTCGGGTTCGGGTCGGTCGGGCGGGTTTTTCGGGTCGGGTCAGATTTTGCCACCTCTACTAATAAAGCTAGATGAAAATTATTTTCCTCATTCTATTACTCAATTGAGTCAAATATAATAGTCACAAAAATACTTTCGTTTCACTAATCACTACAAAAATTCATTTTCTACTATCGTATTTTCGTCATAAATTATATTCTTTAATTAAAAAAAATCCTCAATATGCCTTAATAATTATAGATTGGCTAATAACTTTGTAGAAGATAAAAGATATTTGCTTATAATTAATCAATAACATTACTATTCTTAATTTTCAGTTGGAACAGATATCTGGCACCGTGATACAGATAAGGTTCAGATATTAAAACTAATAAAGATGATATTCTGAAATCTCGGATATGAATACGAACATAGACTTATTTCGGATTGTTCAAATGAATATCTTAATATGTTACATATAAATTGTTATATAAATATAACTTCTTATTATCATAATTAGTTAACCTTTCATAACAACGGTAAGAAATATAATTGGTGTAAGGTTTGTTAGTTTGAGAGGAAAGTACATATCTGAGTCGAATGTATTGATAGGAGAAGAAGTACAGAGGAAAAATAGGAACTCGTTGTGAAATAAAAGAAAGTAGGTGGTTGTAAACTGAAAGAAACTTAATATATAATGAATTCAAATTTAGGTCTTATAAAAAATGAATATCCAAAAAGAAGTATTATCCGGATACATAAAATATATGTACTTGTATCTGTATCTAGCTCGTAACGTAAATATTGTATTTGTATCTTGATGGATATGAGGGATGTAGATATGTTTGCGCATACGATGCAGTTTGATTCGGATATTATCTGCGCCATTTACACTCTTATTTATACATAACTCTTCTTGAAACCCAATGAATATGATAACTGAAATGATTCAAACTTAAATTGGTTGTTGACTTAAAGAACATGTAACTGAAAATACTGGTATTAGTTAGGAAATAAATTATTTTATTTGAGTTATTTTTTTATTTTATAGGTATTTTCAAAACAATATTAGTATAATATAAAAAAAATTTCAAGTGTGGAATAACATTTTGTGAAGAAAAAAAATGCCATGCCATATTTACGACCAAATATGAGCTGAGCTTGTAGCAATGAACAACGAATTTGCAACTAACTGTGAGTTTGTCGCAGATGCATATCTTAATCTGCTACCAAAGGTGAGTTTGTCGCAAATGTAAAACATATTTTGGGACCAACTATAAGCTCGTCCCAGATGAGTTTGCTTCAGCGACCATTATAGCGACAATTTATGGTACTGTTAGTTAGTGCACAACTCATCAAGTTTTTGCATGATTTTTTTGATGATTTTTTCTCTCTAGTCATCAGCTTTTTTACCTTTATATCTCTCAATCGCTTGTATCTCCCATCTTAACAAAGAGAAAGTTCAGTGACTAACACCACAATAGACATAATAACCACAATCTTTATTTTCACGAATATTTTGTTGATTACAATCATTCCCACAAGTATGAAGATATTGAGTCATTTCACACATTTCGGGATCATATACACTTTTCTCATAATACATTCTTTTCCGCACCTATTTCAACATACATTCTTCCCCTTTTTTGTCGGTCAGAAAAGTCGGTTCACGTAAGAGAGCTGACGGCTCGAATCTCAAATTCTTACTTCTCGAAGTGCTCGGCGGCTCGGCATGGTTTAGGAATGAAGAATCATCAGCTTTGATACCAATTGTTGTGAACCGGATTAGTTCGCAACTGATTTGGGGGCGAAATTCATAAAAACATATTAAAAAACATATTTTTTTTTTCCTCTTTAAAAAAATATTAAAACATAATAAAACAATGTATTTCTAACGTTAAAATCTTCAAAACTAAATTTGTTTCAATTTTTTATTTTATTTTGAAGTCCATATTAATATGGTTCCAATTTAATTTTTTTATCGGCGAAATACGCAAAGATAAACTATATAAGAGAATATGCTCATGTCGTAAATATATCTTTACATAATTAGATTTAAATAACTGGATGTTTAAAATATAATGCAATAAATTATTCTTTTGTATTATCAATAAATTATAAATTCAAACATTTAGATAATTAACCCCACCCTATTATTTTTATCTCCTTTTGAGCGTTCTCATTGAAGCATGCCATCAAATTTCCCTGGGCCATCCGGTCAAAAAATTTCTCAAATTTTATTATTTAACTTCTCAAGTTTCTTGATATTTTATAACAATATGTGTGTAATTAATATACAACTAGGATCATTGCCGCGCTTCACTGTGAATAATTTAATTACTTATTTACATTTTTATAGCTTGACTATAAATGAATTGCATTTACATATAAATAGAACATTTGTGTATTTTACAAAATTTATGCATAATTATATTGAACGATCATAGATTGTAAATTATTTTGTTAAACTTCTAATGTTCATTATGTAATATGATATAATTATTTAAAAATATGAATATAGATGTTATTACAAATAAGAAAATTGAAGATATAAGCAAATATACCTTATTAATCTCAATTAATCAACGTGGCAATTTCAGACACGCGGGGCATATCATATTGTAATCCATTCAATTTCCGATTGATAGCTAATTTTATCCCTAAACAAAAACAATTTGTGTTTCTGAATCTATCATATGTGCATTTCTAACAAATTTAATTATTTATTATCATCATCAAACATTTGCACAAGTTCTTACTTTCATATATTAATGCTAGGATAATACTCACGCTTAGCTGTGAATATTTCAATTTTATTATTTATTTCAATCTATAATGTATAAATTACAATTACGAAAATTTAGGGAAAAAATATTTAAACATATTATTCGCTATAAAAATGTATCTCCGCAACATCTGCGCTATATGCTGCGCTATACACAATTCGCTATATGAAAATCCTAAATGCAACACACCGCTAAACGCTATTTGCAACCTTGGTTGAAACTAAATAAGATTTAATTATATATGATTAAATTTAAAAAAATATAAAAATAATTATAATTTTTAACATGATTTTATAACAAAGGATATATGATATGATACATGAGCATTTTCTTCAAAAAATTACCACTATTTTTCTCATTATTTTTTATATTTTTAGTTGTTCAAATAATATGGATTATATCTGTATATTATTTGAAACATATAACGCATAGTAATATAATATAGTTCTTAATACTCCGAAATTTTTTTATATGATATTTCTTAGGTAATTGGAGATATAACACAAAATTTTATCTAGTTAATAAGGTGATATTTAGGAAATAATTTAGATTAAAAACAAATATTTGAGAAATTTTTGGTCCGTCAGGCGGGAGAAAATTGATGAAAGAGCTCTTGAGAATACTCAAAGAGGGGTGAAAAATAATGTTGGAGTTAATGCGCGTATCATTTTTCTACATAAAAAAAAATTAAATTGGAACCTTAATAATATGAATTAATATTTTAAGAAAATTGGTCATATTAATTTTTCTTTTTCTTATATATCACCTTTTTTTATTTTTAACATATAGTTTATTTACTTCTATAGTTTATTTTTAACATATAGTTTATTTACTGCTATAAACGTAATGGTAGTACTATTAATTTATGTCTCTTGTCTATTTTGTTCCCATATTATGTTGTAAAGTCGTGATAATATAAGAAAACATAAGAGAATAAGTAAAGTAACTATATACTGCGCTACGGGGCAAATATTTTCATTTTTTATTTATTTAGATATACAATAGTTAAACTTGCAATTATAAAAATTACATTAGCGCATCCTAACTTTTAAATAAAATATTATAAAGACTAAAATAACATTTAAAGTGATTCATAACACATAAAAAATATAGCAAATTTATGTAGAGTAAGTTTAGCATTTGTTTAGTTATAATTTTGTATTACATTATAAGATGCTTTATCACATCTAATTTTCTAATGACGGATAATGTTATGAAATAAATTATGGTATTATAACTTAACTATATAAATAACAACTTAATGGGAAGAATAAATTGATTTTGTAGTAAGACACTATGAATTAATCTTTATAATCTCAATCTAAGTTTATTTTCATTTATTCACTGAAGTTATGTTGCTGTTTTTTGATATATTACATTTAGAAAAATATATAAGTTATAATTATCCTTAGATGGAGCTCAAAAAAAAATAAAAAATAAGACAATCTATTTTGAAGATTTTAGTAGAAGTACCAAAAGATCTTGTCGAAGACGCTCATTTTCTTAAAATAAAACCACCATTAATTTTCTCATTGTTGATCTTATTCAACTATCAAAATGATGTGCAGTAGCTATATAGTTTATGAATAAATGAACCACATAACTATCATTGAAACTTTTAATATTTTAATTAAGATAGTGTATATCTTAATATATTATTTTTTTGTAGTGAGAACATAAGAATTTGATGGTTCTCACTGAATCGAAAATATAATACAAAAAATAGTAATCTAATAAATTATATGATTATGTATTAATAATCACACACATATTGGCATAAAAATATCAAGAAACTTCAGAAATTAAATAATAAAATTTGAGAAATTTTTTAACCGGACGGCTCAGAGAAAATTGATGCCATGCTTTCATGAGAAGTCCAAAAAGGAGGTGAAAAATAATTGATGGAGTTAATTTATGTAAATATTTGAATATATAATTTGATAATACAAAAAAATAAGTTATTGCATTATAATTTAAATCTAATTATGTAAAGATATAGCTCCCACAAGAGCATATTTTCTTATATAGTTTAACATTGCACACTTCATAGGGAAAAAAAATTAATTGGAACCATAGCAATTTGGAATTCAAAATAAATAGAAAATTCAAACAAATTTAGTTTTGATGATTTTAACGCCAGAAATACAACATTTTATTATGATTTATTATTTGTTTAAAGAAGAAAAGAAAAAACTAAATATGTTTATTAAATGAACTCTTCATTTCTCTTTGAATTAATTAAGGGACGGAGGAGGTCCAAATTGGAGCCTAAGGCCTGAGCTACGGATTCATCATTATTGTCAGAGGCCTGATTTGAACGAGGGCATCGCCGGCGGTCTCGGTGAGGAGGACGACGGTGCTGGGGACGATTACATCGAGTTCGAGGACGAGGACATCGACAAAATATGAGGGGATATTAAGGAGGGTGTTTTTATGTTATGAAAAGGGATGTTTGTTTCTATGTTTACTATTGTTGGAGGGTGTTTTTATGTTATGAAAAAGGATGTTTGTTTCTATGTTTACTATTGTTGTTTTTTTTAACCTTGCGTGAGCTTGCTTGAGAGCTTAAAATGGTTTGTAATGGATGGATGGATTTTAGATTTTATGGTATGTGATTTGAGATGATTATGATGATGATGGTTTTGTTTGGTTTTGGTTTTGGTTGTGTTGTGTTGTGATGGATTGATGGTTTTATTTTAATATTATATTTGTTTGGGATATTTTGTGATTTGATCTGATATTTGAGATGGAGTCGGTGATGATTGATTGTGTCGAGTTTGAAGGTGAGGATATACTCTAGCAAGGATGTTCTATGTTGTGTTAACTATTGTTTGACTTGCATGAGCTCAAAATGGGGTGATTGTAATGGATGGATCTTTTAGTTATTATTGATTGTGTGATTTGAGATGGTTGTCATGGCGGTTGTCTGGTTTGCTTTTATTTGGGTCGATTGTGTGATTTGAGATGGTTGTGATGATGGTTGCTTAAGCTCTTCCAATCATTATTAGTATAATATGATTCACTTATAACTAAGAAATAAATAGGGAAAATATAGAGGTAGCTCTAACGATGATCACATTTTATTTGACCGGCCCTTGTACGGGGAAAATATTGTCTGTATCTATGTATGACTGATAAGCTGGACAATTCTTTCTTTATCGTTTTAACTTGACAAATAAACTTCTGAAGTAGAGCTTTCAACACGGAACGGTTGGCTTCTTCCCCCTAATTCAATCATCTTCATTTTATTCCCAACAATTAATGTTAAGGCGAGGGCTTTGCCTTTATACCATTTGCCCTTCCAAAAAGGCGTACTTGCTCCGTTGCATAAATTGATCTCTGTTGAAAGTTCAAATAGGGGAAGTAGCTCAAGGAGGGGAAAAAGGAAGATGTATATGAGTCGGGACGGACATAGAGAGAGGAGAAAATTTGATTTTTTTTTTTTATATTTATGTACCACTATGGTAAAAAATAAATCAGCAAATATCATTCATTTCAAAATATTGATTTATCTACCATTTCAAATAATGGGGTATCTATCATTCTGATCCGTCACTAGTAGTGACGGAACATGTCAATTTTCATTTTTTTTCAAAATTGCCCTATTTGGCGGGTTAAACAAGGTTAATTAGTATAAAAAACTATGTTCCGTCATAGATAGTGGTGGAACAGATTAAATAAATTTATTTAGCAGGCTAACTGTTAAACAGGGCTCATCTATAGTGGGACAGGTGAGAATATCATTTTACGTACTGACTTGGGCTTGGAACCTAAAAACTTGAAAAAATAACATATTTCGTCACTACCTGTGGCGGAACACCCTTAATTTCTCTTGTTCCACCATTCCTAGTGGCGTAAGATGCCAAATGTTTTTGTTAAAACCCATTGACTTCTTCTGGACCAAAAAAAAAGCAAAAAAAAAAAAATTTGAAAACAACATGTTCTGCCACAACTAGTGGGGGAACATGTCAAATTTTAAAAGAACTCTCATTTTAACTCTTTCTCTCTCTCCCCATTAAACCCTACCCGATGGCTAAAGAAAGATGGGTGACTTAGAGGCGATTTTGGGTGATAATTCTTGTCAAAAAACTCAAAAATTAGTGAAAATTATAGGACAAAGGAGGAAACAGGAGGAAGAAGAAGAGAAAGATAATTGATTTGGTTTTATTTTGAGTTTGGATTTAGGAGTTAGTGTTGGTATTTTTTGAATTGATTGAAATTAGGATGGAATAGGTTTGAATTGATGGAAGTGAGGTTAATTTGTTTGATTTGATTGATTTGTTTAAATTAATTTATTTGAAATAATTGATTAAAATTAATCAAATTTGTTTTCAAATATGGAGAAATAGGAATAAGAAAGGGAAAGAGGAAGGAAAGGAAGGTGAAGGAGATGAAGAAGAAGAAGAAGAAGAAGAAGAAAATTTATTCGATATGTATAATTTATATAGTATTTTTTTTAATTATGAAAATATTTAATAAATAATTTTTATTATTTAGTAATTTGAAAAAAATGTATAATTTAAAATTAAGTAGTAATGTTAAGATATATATATTTTTTTAAGTTAATTGTAATATGTTTGTTTATTTGATTTTTTTTTTAATGTTAAGTAGTTAATTTAAAGTTAAGTAGTATTACATATTGATTAGTTATTTGGGTTTATTTATTGAAACAAATTTATATCAATTTATTTTATATAAAGATGTCATCTGGAGCCGATTCAAGTCGGGGCGGACCTAATTGGGCGAACAAGGGGAAGGCTCCGATGGTTGAGTCCGAACGTCTGACATATTGTCCACTAAATGCATCACAAAATAGACACAGAACGAGACATTTCGACAAAGAAATACCGACAATGCCGACTACATTGCCGGGGGGTTATAAGTTTAGGCAGCATCGCACAACGGTAATATATTTAAATATGATTCTATATATGTACTTATTTCATTATAATACCGACAATGCCGACTACTCAGATTCAGACTCCTCAGATGATGACTCGGGCGGCACAGAAGAGGAGAGCAGAAGGCGGAGGTCATTAGAATTTATTATGTTAGGGTTTGTGTTTTATAATGTTGGAGTATGTTAGGATTTGTACTATGTTTGTGTTTGTTTGGAGTATGTTAGGGTTTGTGTGCTTTTTGGATTATGTTTATGTGTTTATTTGGACTATATTTGATTTGAATTATGGTTTAGGGTGTGAACTATGTTTGTGTTTACTACAAGTACTTAATAAAAACAACAACATACTACAATTTGCGTTTTTTGGTCCAGGTGAAATCAATGGGGGGAAAAATGGAATGTTCCGCCACTACCTATGGCGGAACAAGAGAAATTGAGGGTGTTCCGCCATAGGTAATGGAGGAATATGTTCTTTTTTCAAATTTTTTTGGTCCAAGCCCAAGTCAGTATGCAAAATGATATTTTCGTCTCTTCCGCCAAAAATAGTGGAGGAACATGTTAATTCTTCAATTTTTAGGATAATTAACCATCCATGAGCCCTGTTTAACTGTTAATCTACTAAATAAATTTATTTATCATGTTCCGTCACTATCTATGATGGAACATAATTTTTTATACTAATTAATCTTGTTTAGTTCGCCAAATAATAAATAGTCCATTATTTTGAAATTAGTGGTATTTACTTATTTATTTTTGAATATAGCAGTACATAAAAAAAAATCAGAAAAATTGAACAGAGGATTTGAAAAATTGTACAGAGAAGATAGTAGAGGAAGAAAATTCACTAGGTTAGCACGAGTCTGAATCTTCTATGGCCAGAAGGGCCGCGCAACCGGCAGCCATGCAATCAGGACCATTCATCATCCTTGATGGAGTGTGGGGCCCACATGATGAGTGATCCTGATTGCATGGCTGCCGGCTGTTAAGCTTTTCTTGCCACAGAAGATTCGGACTCGGTCTATAATAATACAGGGCTTTTTAATTTTTTTGGGTTTTTAGCACAACATCTCTCACCGACCAGTCCGCCTCTCCGCCGGCCTCTCTCGCCTCTCACTCTCCCTCGTTCAACTCCTCACGCCTCTTACTCCTCTCGCCTCTCTCTGTGGCCAGAAGGGCCGCGCAACCGGCAGCCATGCAATCAGGACCATTCATCATCCTTGATGGAGTGTGGGGCCCACATGATGAGTGATCCTGATTGCATGGCTGCCGGCTGTTAAGCTTTTCTTGCCACAGAAGATTCGGACTCGGTCTATAATAATACAGGGCTTTTTAATTTTTTTGGGTTTTTAGCACAACATCTCTCACCGACCAGTCCGCCTCTCCGCCGGCCTCTCTCGCCTCTCACTCTCCCTCGTTCAACTCCTCACGCCTCTCTCTCTCTGTCTCTCGCTCGTTCTCATTGTCGTCTCTCTCACTACCGACGCCGCCATTGGATTGAAAGGTAATAGTTTCGTCAAAACTAGATCTGATTTCGTGTTGATTTTGATTTCTAGGGTTTATGGTATTTATTCGTAGTCGTTGGATTGATTTTGTAGCCGTTGGATTGATTTTTGATGGTTAAGACAAGTCTTTGCATGAAGATGTCAGAAGCAAGAAATAGAGGGAAAAGAGAGGAGGAAAGTGATTTCTCAGATTGAAGGGATTTTTTTGTTATTTGTAGTTGATTTATTTGGTTTAAGCTGATTTTCGGCTTTGTTTTGAGATCTAAGTAATCTAGAGTTTGATTTCTAGGTTTGATATATGAACTGAGTGTTTCTCATTTTTCTATTAATTTTTCTTTGAGATTTGTTTGATTTGAAGTTTGTTTATTGAAATATTGTGTTTTTTTTTTCCAATTTCATATATTTTGGTTAAATTGATGTTTTATTTAGGATGAAATGATGATTTTTTCTTTATGTAAATTCGAATGATTTGCTTGGTCTTATTTGTAAATATGTACAATATTGGGTTTATATCAGTGTTTTAAATTGCGGCGCAATTGCGGAAATATGCTATGTAACGCAACAGCCAACCAAAATATAGTAACTATAGCGTTTTCGCCACTACGGGCGCTATTGCGGTGCTAATTCCGGAAAAAAGCGGCGCAATTGCGCTATTGAATAGTGGTTAATTTATTTTTTAGTTTATACCCGGCTCAAATCCAGTAAATTAATGAACCAAACCCAAATCCAATAACAATTAAATCCAAACCCAATTAATTATTTTGGATAATTAAGTATATATGCTAATTAAGTAAATATATGCTTATTTTGGATAATTATGTATTTTGGAATTTTAGTGGTATGTTTAATTAGGATAATAAACTTTGTGGGACGTATGTTTAATTATGGATTATTTTAGTGCTTTTATTTTGCTTGTTTAATTTTTTATATTAAAAAGTTTCTTTTAAGTTTATAATTATAATTTATAACCATACAAAAGTGACATTTCCGCTACAAGGCCGTAGTGGCGCAATCTCGCCCACTATCGTGATCCGCAATAAAAAAAACTCAAACGCTATGGACCGCTATATCGCAATTTAAACCATTGATTTATATTGAATATATTTTTTTTCCTTTTCAAATTTTAGGCCGTGGCTGGTATTATTGTACAGAGGAACTTCAATTCACAAATGGAGCCTGTATGTATCTCCTCTCTCTTTTCGTATACAATATCATAATTATATTATGAATGTAATTTTGGTTTTATTCTATTCCAGAATATGTTTTGTGTGCTAGCCGAACTAGTAAGTGGCAGAATAATTATTCATAGAGCTGTATGATAAGAAGCTCAAAGAAACAAAAAATGGTATCATGCAAGTGGTTCCAGAAACGGCTGAGTGGCTTTCCAAGTAACTTTATATTACATTTCAACTCTTCTAATTATTCAGAATCACAAATTAATAGATTTTATTACTACAGTTTGTTTCAGATTGTT